>JAXGGA010014868.1:0-30823 GCA_038373865.1 Uloborus plumipes | reverse complement strand
CTTTTGAAGTTAGGAAAGAAAACTTTCTTCTTCTTTTAAACTTTGGTAAGATTTCTGTTGGTTTCTGTGAGCAACAAAATTTTTCTTATTTTTTCTTTTGGCTTATTTTTGTGCACCTATCTTTGGGGTTGCATTCGAATGTCCCCAAGGGGGTGATTTACCCCTTTTATGGGGTAATCAGGGCTTTCAATGCAGACCAAAGTGATATGAATTGGCGCGACCACTTGGCGATATCTCGCCAAGCTTTTGGTCACCAAGTGTTTGACGCCAATTTGGCGACATATCGCCAAGTTGGCAATAAATTTAGGGAAAAAAAAAATTTTTTTTTTTGGGTTCAATTTGGCGCTATTGGCGATATTTTGCGAAAAATCTACTGAATGATGTTAAACTCGGCGATATTTAGGAGATTAATCATTGTAAAACATTTTTTTGCATTGTTTCGTGGCAAACTAGGGACGCAAATGTTTGAATTGTTATCTTACTCACTTCAAGCACTATTTTAGCACTTAAGGCATCTACTAAGAAATTTACACGTAAAAGGAAGTAGTGTAGGGTCCATACCAAATTTTTATATCATACTTTGAAGGAATTATAGTTGAATTATAACTAAAATAGAGTATTTTTTCTGCTATATCATTTTTTTACAAATGAACTTTTAATTTTATACCACGGGCAAAGCCGTGCGGGTACCGCTAGTAAAAAATAAAATGCTCTCAATTGTTTCATTTTCACCTAGGGTAGACAAGAACACATTTACGAATTTTTCTTCTTTTTTCTTTTTGATGCATTTCTGATTTGTTTCATTTTAGAAAATTTAAAACGTTATGGTAGTATAAAGCAGTTAATGAAGTTGAAATCTGTGCATTCAATTTTTGCCCTGTTTGTGTATTTGGGCGATTCTCTGTAAGCTGGTAATTCGCTGTCCGGACCGAGTATTTTAAAAATAATAAAGTGTAATGAAGTAATTATCGCTCTTAATGCAAGTAAAGCATTAATACTTTGTGTCCCAATTGTATTTGGAGTGATAACAATTTAATTTTTTTTTTTCTAGAAATTATCTAAGTGCCGAAAACACAGTCCCCTGGCTGTCCCAATCCCATAGTCTAACTGTTAAAGAAAGTATTTCAAAAAACCTATTAACACTACATAAATTTGGCAATTAATATCTAAAAATAGAACAATGAAGCTATATTTTTCTTGTGAAATAAGGTATAATTAAGTATTTCTAAAACTTAAAATTGTCATGTAAATTCTGTCCGGAGTTTTTTCAAACAATCCCCTGCAACAAATTCAAAGCTGTAACACGAAGAATCTATAACTTTTGCAAATTCTTTTTGGCATGAAGTTTAAAGTAATCAGTGTGAATTTGCCGAAATCGACGAGAACGGTATTGAAATGCTACTTTGCTTAGTTTGAGAGCCACATTTGTGATGAAAGTATGCATCAGGGTCGTTGCGAAAACAGTCCTCTGGGAAGTGATTTTATTAATGTCAATTAATTTAATGATAAAACATATTAGTTATTATGTCCACGATTTGTGCCTAAATTTATAGGTAGTCTCGTAACTAATTATGTTCCAATAGTTTTGCAGATATTACGCAACAAAGAGCAAAAACACGGTCACCTGGCACAGTCCCCTGCCTAGTTATACTAGGCGGGGGACTTACCCCCTATCATGATTTATCAGAAAAACACAAACTTCAATTGGCCCTCTTTCAAACCAAAGTAATAGATTCATTTTCTGAGCAATAGTATTATAATTATACGAACATTTCAAAAAACCGTGCCCGGACAGATTTCGTGTGAAAAATGACGAGTTTACAGAGAATTGCCCATTTAAGCGTCAAAGAAAATCTTTTACGGTAAAATCTGTTGAGTAAACCTGCCCCGTACACGGGGCAAGTTTAGGCATCAAGCATTACGCGCGTTTACGCACGTTATAAGAGGTATCAAAGACTGATCGAAATAAATATTTAATTAAATTACACAGGCCACATGCACATGACAACTATTTCACACCGTAACAACCAACGTCTAATTGATGATTGGGCGATTGGATAATTTACGATAAAGTATGATATTTTTTTTAATAATGGCATTGAATTCACGAGAATTCCTTTTAAAAACCAGTCTGCAATTGATTGTAAAAAGAGAAAAAGCACATTTTTGGGGTGTAATTGATCAAAAATAAGTTGATTACATTGTATCAAGATTTTTGCAAGACTTGACAAAGCCATTCAACAAAGCTCCGCAAGCAACATGTATCCTCTTGTTATCTACACTTGGAGAGTTGCTGATGTGAAGGAACTTGAATACTAATATTCCAAAGAGTATCTTCAAAAAAAAAAAAAAAAGAAGATAAACCACGTAAAACAGAAAAAAAATCTAGTTCTATAACTTGCCCCTAAGCTTTTGCTTCACAGGCTTATAGGTAAATCAGGTCTTGGTTAAGCCTGCTTCGTCAACAATCTAAATCTCAGCAGATCCAACCTTAAGTCTTATGGCAGTAATCAGATTATGAAAAAATGAAGAAATATTAGTTCACTTGATAGTTGTGGCTCGAGCCAAGCTCGTAGCACGAGGGGACCTAATCGGGAGCTCGCTGTGTCGTTTTAGGAAAGAAGTGAGCCAATCCGGTCCGGCCATTCCATTGTCATACCAAGACTGGGGGACTTTTCTGCCACAAGCTACGGCGTATGTATATGCGAATTGTCTCACTTCTACAGGCGAAAGGTCAAAATATGAATAGGATGTCTTCAGAAGGTATTCCACAAACATTTTTTCTTGCTCGGGCTCGAACACCTGCACAAACGAGCACAATATAAGCTCAGTGAAGTATTTTTAATTGAAAATTAAAAAAAAATTCTAATTAATTTTTCGGCTACTAGTGTCATGTACAAGGTGATTATAAAATAACGTGGTGTTTAGACCTCGGAAGAGCGCAAAGTACTGGACGAAACATTGTCAAACTTCATGGGTGCCCATAATACACTATACTGCCGTGATAAGCGCAAAAGTTGTACCTGCAGTTGAGCTCAAACTGAGATATTACTCATTAAAGTTTTGCGTCACCATGTATTTGATTCAGATGAAACTTTTTCGGATTTTTTTAAAAAATATTTCCCGTTCTCAAATGACCATGTAATTTTGTATTTAGGTAAAATACGTCACAAAGAGCCACCTGGTGGCGATAACTCAATTTTGTTAAAAAGTGCAGATACGATTTTTGTGCTTAGCACGGCAGTGTAGCAGTGTTTCTCAAAGTGTGGTCTGCGGACCCCCGGGGTCAGCGAGCTCATGCCAAGGGGTCTGCGGTGCTATGCTGCTCAAACGTAAAAAATAATTAAAATTGAAGGACATGTAACAATATTTTAATTCAAAACGAAAGCACATTTATAAAAAATAAAAAGTTCTTGTTTACGAACAAGCAAGGCCCAGCAAACGCCCCGAAATCTTCGATGGTGACACATATTTCCATTTTTAAAGTCGTATTTCGTATGGTATATTATATGGTGGTATGTTACGTTTGACATTTTATTTTTAAAATCCAATGCGGAGTAGAACTTTGAATTTTCTGAACTCCTAACTTAATCCATTTATGCCCAAGTTTTTTTAAACATTTTTTTTTTCAATTTTTATCTGGTTAAAACTCTTATTTGGGATGGTTAGAATATATTTTAAGCGCCAAATATATCATCGTTGCCATATTTATTAAGTTATTCAATGTCCTGTTTATGAGACACGTATTTTGCATAAAATTGTTGATTTGAACATTTATCATGGAGGCCAACGTTAAATATTTGACATTTTCTTGTCGTTTCACCTGGGCATTGAGCGCAACTCAGTTGCGTTTTACTTACAATAATTGTGTGACCAAATCTTTTTCCTTAACAATTTTTACTGGCGCTTATTTTTGCAGATATTACGTAACAAAGAGCAAAAACACAGTCACCTGGCACAGTCCCCTGACTCGTTATACTAGGAAGGGGACTTACCCCCTATCATGATTTATTAGAAAAACACAATCTTCAATTGGCCTCTTTCAAACCAAAGTAATAGATTCATTTTCTGAGCAATAGTATTATTATTATACGAACATGTCAAAAAACCATGCCAGGACAGATTTCGGGTGAAAAATGACGAGTTTACAGAGAATCGCCCAAAAACATTATTTTTTACATAATATTTTGTAATTATTTTTCCTGTCCATTAAACACTGTTTGTAACCAGTATACAAAATATCTTTGGAAAAAAAATGTCAGGCATTAATGGGTTAATTTCATGAAAAATAAATATGAAATAACACTTACTTTCTGCGACTACTCATGCTGATCATTGCTTGACTTGTTTATCTAAATATAACTGTTAACAAATGAACTCGGATATTCAACTAGTGACTTCATCTGATTTTCTCAAGAAGAAGGAATATTCAACTTGTGAAAAGCAGCTTAGCAAATTATACTCTCATTATAGGCTTTTGATTGCAGTAACTGACAAGCGTCCCGTATTTTAGTTACTGGGCATAAGTGGGTTAAGCCACGGACTCAGATGAATATTGCACCTAATAAACGATATTTAGCTTTATTTTAATTTAAAAAAGAGTGTTATATTCTCTTACTTTTAGAAGATACTGAGGGAAATAGAATGAAGTCAACACGCAACACATTTATTAATTTTGTGTACATAAAACAAAAGCACAAACATTTTGGAAAAAAATATTCAAATGTATCAAATCAAGTTTTTTTACGCGAGGGGGAGAGGGGGGGGTCTGCGAAGTTAGTAAATATTCAGGAGGGGTCCGCGGAGGTATGGCATAGTCTTTGGAAGGAATAACCGACTTGGTGGTGTATTGCTTGCCTACGATTCATTTCTACGGCGGTGCGTAATATATTTGGAATTGATTTCTTTCACCTTAAACGTTATCCTATCTTGTAAAGTTGCGATAGCGGAAATATGTTTTTGATGCAACCCCACAGCCAAAAGTCACAATGATTGAAATCGGGCAACATTTTTTTTTTCAATGGAATTCTACGGAGACTATAGTAAACCTCATTCTCAACAAAGCTTGAGTAACAACTCTCAACAAACCTCAATCTTTCTTGACAAAATTGATGGAAACAGCATCTTTTCAAATTTAATTCTTTGTTATTCTTGGTAATATGCTTTTAGAGAACCAAAATTTCCCCTGGTGGTAATTTTTGGAACTTTTTTTTTTTTTTTTTTAGAAATCAAAATCCCATGGTCTATTTATTATGTGCGCCCATTAAACTTGGGAATGTTTCGACCAGTACCTCGTGTCCGGCAGGGCTATAAACTCCTCACGTCATTTCACAACTACCCTGTATTATGTCTACTTACGTTTTGATGTTTGGAATATCCAAACTGAACCGTTTCTGTCATCATATCTTGTACTGAGGCCTCTGGAGTCTGTGACACCTCTGGAGCCGCTGCGGCCTCTGCAGCCTTTGGATCCTCGGGATCAGAAGTTGGTACATCAAGCTGCAAAAAAGTGTTTTACTTAAAAGGCATAAACCCTAGCAGCATCATCTCATCGGCCGATGATCGGCCATTCATCGAAACCCGATGAAATTCTCATCGGCCGATGATCCAATATGTCTCATCGGCCGAGCAGAATCCGAGCAGCAAAATCCGGTGAGAATACGATGAGATTTGGAGCAATTTACGAGCAGAACAGTCCCGTGCCGAGGAATTTCATCGGGAAACTTGATCGGAAGGATATCGCTTTCCGATGGAATATAGCTCATCTCATTTTCATCGGGAAAGTTGATCGGAAGGATATCGCTTTCCGATGAAAAGTAGCTCATCGAAAACCGTGCTCGGATACTGATCGGAACGATGTCATCGTGCGTTACAGGATCAGTTTACAAGGAGTTTGTTGATCGGCCGAGCAAAATCCGATGAGTTGATGCTACTTGGGAATGCATTAAGGCGTGTTGACATAATAAGGCCATATGCAAAGTTAAAAAAACTGTTCTGTTACACTAAAAATTACCCGTTTTTTCTTGGAATTTTACTGTATATTTAATGGTTTAAAACACGTTTTTCTTCTATGAAACTGTTTTTCCGGTTTAACGTTTACCGCTCCAACCATAAACCATTTAGTCCGTTTTTTTCTCTATGAAACGGTTTTTCCCGTTTAAGGTTTTTCTTTGTCTGATGAAAAAGGATAACAGCATTCTGTCTGATGAAAAGGATTTGACAGCAACCAGTATTATTCAGAATAACAGTAATGAATACTAAAAACCTTTTCCGCGCAATAGAAAATGTGGTGAATATTTACAACCTTCACTGTTGAAAACGGTATTCAAATAACCAGGGAGGGGGTCTTCAATAAGCAAAAATGGCGTTAAGTATTATTAAAAAATTCCAGAATGTGAATTGTTAAATTTGTATTTTATAACCGAAGTTGGTTTCATAAAAAAAAAGTTGCAACTACATAAAACACTTAATACTATAGGAAATTTCAACTTACATTTTCATTCCCATTTTGTGTTTTCAGGTCCTCGTCAGGCAAGTCAGCCCATTTTTTGAAGTAGTTACCTACAGTTTTGTCATTCAAACCGTAAAGTTTGGCAGCCCCTCTTATTGTGGCTCGACCAAGTCTCACTTGCAAAACGGCATTTTTCATTAGTTTAATATCTAATTTGGTTCTGTTAGTTTTTCGAACATAATGTCTTACCATCTGCAACACAAAGAAAATTTATTAGTGGATGAAAAGTCTATAAAATTAAAAGAACATAACTACATGATTGTGAGCTACAAGATATAAATATGTAACTCAATTAAACATTAAATGATATTTTTGCATAGTTAAATTGCCTAAAAATACCAAAAATATCCTGAGGTACGGAGCAAAAAAGTTTCTGGGGCACTTTTAAGCAGTAAGAATGTGTATAAACTTGCCCCAATGCTACCGCTACAACGTGCCGCAATCCTAATTTAATGCGTAAACGTGCCCCGATACTAATTTAACGCGTAAACGTGCCCCGATGCCAACGCGTAAACGAGCCCCGTCGCCATGTTTGAATTTATTTTTAACGTGCAACGAAATACAATATCATTTCCGTTCATACAAATACAATTCTCAAAAAAGATCGAATTCTGCTTACATTCACATATTTGTTTATCCTTAACTAAGTATTATTAGTTGACAATAAGTTTCAGCCCAAAGTTCACTCACCTTGACACGAAACAGATTGTCCTCCCCTAATGCTAGACTGAAACTCGAAAAGTTGTGAAGATACCCGCTAGGTGGCGGGATCAGTCTGTCACGTTTGGGGCTGCACCAGCTATAACACGTTCCGGAGAAAGTGCACTGCGTAAACGTGCCCCAAAGAACGTGTAACAGAATTTTACTTTTCCCCTCTTGATTCTTCTTTCGCGCCTCAAAGTACTTGTTTTCTGCAGCAGTCAGACGGTCGATAAAAGGACAATTTTATTTTCAAATTCAATGAATATTTTTTGTGTGATCCTTATTCTAATTTATATTCATGCATTAACTAGCTGAATTGACCGGCTTCGCGCGTTATTT
The DNA here is from genome assembly GCA_038373865.1 of Uloborus plumipes. Lineage (NCBI taxonomy): Eukaryota > Metazoa > Arthropoda > Arachnida > Araneae > Uloboridae > Uloborus > Uloborus plumipes. The sequence goes on along the minus strand of JAXGGA010014868.1, from coordinate 23,271 downwards.
AAAATGCAACATGGCTGAAATCATAGAAGAGAAACATATGACTTGGAACTAAGCCCAATAGAATGATCTAGTTATATTAAAATCTGAGTATATTTCTATGTCCTGCTTCTTTCTCCTGAACGCCCATAAACTAAAAGCAGAGCCCGATCATTCTAACATTGGACATGGGGCACATTTCTATTTCATGGCCCCCGCTCCCCTTCTCATATCAGTTACGTGTTAGTGAGTAAAAAAAAATTCTTACAATACCAGAATGAAATAAAAGTTTTGTGCTAAGATCAAACTTTAAAAAAACAAAAATAATAAAAAATAATGCCATTAAATTACACAGGCCAACGATGAAAAAACTTTTTTAATGAAAATACCTTATTCTTATGTTGTTTAGGTTGCTGAATCCAAATATGATGCTTAAAAAGTTGTATCACCCACCATTTATTCACATTTTATAGTTACATTCATGAAATAAAGAAACATTTTTAGAATTTAACAGCTTTTTCATAGTTAAGATAACATGAAAAAATAGGTCTAATGAACAAAGATGATGTTGGCAGCACTGCTGAAACACATGCTACAACATGATGGGGGATTACTGTTGGTCACTTCACCGGGAAGTTCAGCAAGCTATTCATCGCAGGAAAAGCTACACAAGAAGCTTCAAGGAAAAAAGGGAAAGAAAATATAAAGCAATTCCAGTTGACAAGTGAACCTTGTATCATCACATAAAATTACTATTCCAAGTATTTTACTGTAAATACAAACCATTTTTACGATTCTACAGTGTTTCATTGATTTCCCTATATACTGTAAATGGGTATTAGACTATATAATAAAATACATTTTGCTTGGAAACTAAGGGTGATACATAAAAACTACAAGCAGATTTGGATTCAGCACATAAAAATCTATCAAGATCAGCTATTAAAATTAAAAAAGTTTTCAAAAAGGTTTTTTTTTGTTGACCTGTGTTATTAGCACAAAAATATACGTCGACATACACAGAGTAGGCTTTTAGTATTAATAGTAAAATATACAGTAGGCATTTTAGCATTTAGGAGGCGTTGGATAAAGTAAGGGGATTTTGGGCCCCCTGAAATCTAAGAGGAGGGGCCTGTGCCCCGCGTGCCCCTGCGGTAATCAGGCTCTGACTAAAAGTCGAACCAGGTACCGATAGATTCGTAATTTTTAAGTCTTTATTAGTTTTAATTAACATAACTAGCTGCGTGGCCCGGCGTTGCACGGGCTACCTCTGAGCAAAAAACTAACAAAACGTGAACAAAAAATGAAAAATCCCTTGCATTATAATTGATATGAGTTGTTACTTCAAAAACCTTTATTAGGGCATAGCTGTGCCCCGCGGTTTCACCCACTTTAATAAGACAACAATCTATTAAAAAAACTATTTTAATTACATCACGCTATGGTTGATCTGTGTCTGATAAATATACAGTAACAAATTACACGGAGAAACGCAAAAATAAAAGAACCTTTGGAAAAAAAATTAGTAAGAATCCCAGTCTTATAAAATATTCAAGTTTTGGTTAATTTTTTGCTCAGAGGTAGCCCATGCAACGCCGGGCCAAGCAGCTAGTATATATTATTTCTCAAAGGTATATTTTGGGACAACGCGATCGATTAAATAGGTGAGAAGCACAAATTTAAATCAAACTTAAACGCGTTTTTTATTTTATCTGTGATGATAATCTAAAAAAATGTGTTTCTACCTTTGAAAACATAAAAACAGAGGTAGTATACAAGAAATGTTTCTTTCGTGAGAATCCAAAGATAAATACTCACGAAATTCGTTGAAAATAAAAAATCTGCAGAACAATACGCGAAGCAAAGACCATATCAAACGCAAAATTAGCTGTCGAGGGGAAGATGAGATGAAGCACTGAATAACAATTTGAATTGGGAAAAGCCTTCGAGATTCAGGTATTTTATCCGGAAATTTCATTAATAGAAGAGTGAATGGGAGAGAGTCGATTATGCTTTTGTAATTTTTTTCTCGGTGCACAACTATTTTTGTTAAATAAAATTTCAACAGGGAAGTCTTGCCATTCCTCAGGTAAAAGTTTAAAAAGATATATGAAGCGTTGAAAATGCGGTAGGGTCTCTTAAGTCCGAGGTTCCTGTTAATTCGAGCTGTTGTATATCTTTAAGAGCTAAAAATATTACATGCATTAAAATCTGAAAATCAAAATATATTGCGCTATTGTAAATTTTCCTTTAGTACATACAGTATAAAGTAATAAAAAAGTATTGAGAGGTCGGTATCAATAATGCTCTGCTAGCCAAGTGTCCCATAATTTTTTTGATTGCTAGAGATACATTATATGCTTTGAGATCAAACGACTTGAAGTTAACACTGTTTTACGTCCTTATGTCGCCCAAAAAAGGTAGAATTTCTACCACTAAAAGAACTTTGCGGATAATCCTCGTTTTCAGTAATCCGAGGTAGCTTGAGCCCCAATCAACTCGGATTTTTGAGGCTCTACTGTACTTTTTTTTTTTTTTTAACCAATAAATTTGGAAATGAATTTAAATTTGTGTTAGATAGGGCGGTCTACAAGAAAAAATAGTGTTTTGAATTAAGGTGCCGCTTTGAACAATCCTTCTACAATTTACATTTTTCTTGAAAAAATATAGCCTTGAATTTTCTTTTTAAAAGAGGTAAACATTATAAAATTAGTCCTAAACTATACAGGGTGTTCCAAGTCAACCGTCATGACCTCTAATTCCTCACCGTTCGTCCTAGATGCATACTTCCAATTGCAAATTTGCTCAAAATGAGGTAGAGAGTCAAAATATTGAAAGTTTGAAGCGAAAAAATAATTCAGTCAAAAAGTACGAAATCTAACTTTTTATAGGGACACCGGGTCCCCAAACTTATATTTAGGGAAAGAATCTCCATTGAAAAATAATACTAACACAAAAAAAAGACATTTGTGCGATCAAAATTTGCGGAGATATTCGAGTTTTAAATGCGCAGGGCCCGTAAACAAATTGACAAAAGAAAAGTTTCGCCCTGCCAGAGGAATAACGAGCTTTTAGATTAGGGACGATAATGAAATTTGTTTCGTCCATGTCAGAAAACATTCGCTTCTCATTGTATTCAAAAATAAATACAGATGATACAAGACTACAAAACATAACAAGACAAGGTAAATTATTATACAATTTTATACAAAGATATTAAACACACGAAATATGTAGAATCTAAGAAATAATATACATTGCGATTACATTGTCCGTAAAGCAACACCATTTCTACATACTGTTCCGTAGTGTACATCGTAACTTCAAGCCTTAACGAAATGCATCTAGTTAGGCCGATTTTATTCTGCAGTGAAAGGATTACGTTACTTCAAGCAATCACTATACAGTCGGTAAATTTATATTCGCGAATTCAGCAAGACATTTTCATTCTTTCTTATTCAATTTTTTTCGTATTTTAATTCCCATGTAAAATAACTTTTACAGTTAAAAATATTTTAGGAAAATTAAGAATATTTTGTTATTAAAGAACTCTGAATGGTGCGAATTTCGCGTGTATATGACCCCAAAATAACTTTAAATAACGCTAGTGTAAAGTGGTATAAGTCATAAAGTTTCATGTTTCATTTCTCCATGAATTTTGATCGCACAAATATCATTTTTTTGCGTTAGTATTATTTTTCAATGTAGATTATTTCTCTAAATATAAGTTCGAGGGCCCGGAGCCCCTATAAAAAGTTATTTTTTTTATTTCTTAACCAATTTTTTTTCGCTTCAAACTTTCCATATCTTAACTCTCTTCCTCATTTCGAGCAATTTTGCAAATGGAAGTATATATCTAGGACGAACGGTTGAGGAAATAAAGGTCATGACGGTTAACTTGGAGCACCCTGTATAGCTCAAAGCATGAAATTACGTAAAATAAACTTTCAAAACAGAAATTACCGTATTTTTCGCCGTATAAGACGGACTTTTTCTCCCCCAAATCGGGGGGGGGGATTCCCCCCACCCCGATTTTGGGGAGAAAAAGTGCGTCTTATACGGCGAAAAATACGGTACAAATTCCAGCAGTCATATGCAATGTAATTGAGACTAAACACATTAGCCAATTCCACAGAAATGGGGAACTGATGACCAATTTTTCAAAATCATTTTTTTCTCACAAATTAGGTATCATTTTAAAGCTTATGAGCTGCAGTATAAGAAAATAATATAAATTATCACAGGAGTTTAATCCTTTAAGAGTTACAAGACTTTAAACAAATGTATAATGAACACGCTGCCACAACTCATTTTTTGATAATTTGTTGAACTTAGTATTTCAAACTATAATTGCAATATTTTTTAAATTATAACTGCTTCAGATGCTTGCCATAACACTGTAGAACAAATGTAGCATAAAAAATTAAACCTGATTTTTTTTTCCCTGTAGAAGCCTATTTATAATAGGCACTTTGACAAAATTACGTCCGACACCAAATCACCTAAATATTTGTGCTGTATAAAATTGGAAAGAATATTTTACAAAACATTTTATCTGCAGATAAGAATATCAATTACTGTTGAAAATGTGCAATCCAATCAAAATTCGAAACAATAATTTTTTGTTTTTTAATGGTGTCGGACGTAAGAAAAACATTACGTCCGACACCAAATTTTTTTCATTCAATACCTTGTTCTAGTTATGGGATTGCTCTAAATTGCCACAGAAGAGGTGAGGGACTATAGTAATCTCATTTCTTTGCACTGTAGTCATAAAAAATGACTTTATTAATAGTTGTTCTTTCTTTAAAATATTTCTTCTAAATCAGGAAATAGATTAATCCAATCTACCTCAATACGATAGTTTCAGTGGCAAAAAGGTGATAATAAAATGTCAGAAATACAATTTATTAGTACTTATAGAGGCTTTGAACTGGTTAAACAAAACTGAAATTTTCTCCTTCACACATAAGTTAAACCAGAGCAGGCTAAGACTTTTGAGCAGTTAAAATATCAAATCAATGGTGAAAATGTTGTAATAATGCAGCTTGATTTTTCTGAAAATGCTGCAATTTTGCAGCAAAATGAGATTGAATCCGCACATTGGGCATGTGCCCAAGTCATAGTTTTTTCAGCTCAGGCATGGATTTCCAAAGAAATCGCTAAAGTTTTGCCCTAATTTCTGATACTTTAGATCACACTAAAATCACTGTACATAAATTAGTAAGTTACCTTTTTGATTATATTTTAAAGCCAATTACCCAAGTATTCAAAATATTCAAATTTTCTCAGATGGACCCTGTTCAGAATTTTAACAAAGATAGTTATTTGGCAACTATTATTTATTTGAACAGAAGTGCGATGTGAAATTAATCTGGGATTTTTTTCGCAACGTTCCATGGGATATAGGTTGTCGGCGGCGGTACAATAAAAAGAACTGTCTGGAGGAATGTAAAATCAGGAAAAGTGTTCATCAGTACATCACGAGAGTATGCATCTATGGCTTCATCATTAATTAAAATGAAGTATCTATAATGAAAATGAAGTATCTATAATGCATAGGGCAGAAGGTCACTTTAACAAAGGAAGCAGGATAAAATTTTGTGTTTGAAAAAAAATAATATTATAAAAAAAAAAAAAAAATTCCGCCTATCCCAATTGGAAGTCGGGGACAATTTACGTTTAATGAAAATATTTAAAGTGTAACATTGAAAAATATCTCATGTATTGTCCATTACCATATTATTCAGTATTCAAACAAAAATAAAATTATTATTCAACTTCGCAGAGATGGCCTATGACTCCTCCTTTTTTCAGGATTGTCCATTTTTAGGAAGGGGTGATACGCAGATGAAAATTGAGGAATGGGTTTCACAATTGCGGCATTCGTTATAAAGCTTGAATACGTCATCTTGCTTACCTTTAATTGGTCTCCCAATTTGAGAAATTAGCCAAAGAGGAACCTATTTTAATTTTTGCACAGTCGAGAAAGATTTCTCATTGGATACAAGAAAGTGGGTGGGTCTTGGTTTTATATTTTTCCGCAGCCATTGGCCATTGACTGCAGCGCCTCCAACTGTTCATTTAAATTTAAAAACAAAATGGTAACATAAGGGTTGCAATAAAGAAAGCAAAGACTTGTTTTCACTTCCTCGCCAAATACAGGTGTGGCTCGAAGAATTATTTAATATTTCATAAAACTTATCACTTCGCCAAAATGTCGTTAAACTTGCAAATATGGCACACTGGAGTTTCTTCCTTCTCTACCTATTTTAAAGAATAGACTCGTTTTCTCATTTGATTGACACCGGCCATCTCGTCGCGGTTGAATAATAATTTAACTTGGTATTTGAAACTTTTATTTACGTCCGACACCATGTAGTTGTGTACATATTACGTCCGACACAAAATATTTAACGTCCGACACCAATACCAAATTCCATATTTCAAGTCTTAATACTTCTGAAATTGAAAATTTTTTACTGTGTTATTTATCTTTCATCATTTTTCTTTGGTATAAAAATAGTTACAATATTACAGATTAAGCTATTGACCTGAATATTAGATTTTAGTTTTGCAAGTCTCATTTTTCAGATTCAGCTCATACGTCTGACACCATAAATTGAAAATTTGTTTTGTTTAAAATGTTTTATCAAAAATTCTTTTCATGGTTAATAATTCTACATACATGGGAAAGTATGTGAAAAATATTTTGGTAAGTTTCAAATCTGTATACCAGCAAAATTTATTGTTTTTTAAAGCAAATTTCGTGCAATACGTCCGACACCGTGGAATTGCCCCATAGTTTACATACGCATGCGTATAAACGCACACAGCCAGCGATCAAATGATAAATAAAATAGGTCCCTCGCGTATATAAGCTTTGACATTATATATTCCAGGCAGCCAATGTCCAACGAAACACGTCTTTAGATCTACCTTAACTACCTCTCCACTTCGGAACATATAGTTCATTATTAAGGCCCACCTAGACAACTAATCTGCTATGAGCCAAACTCGAAACAGGATATATAAAAGCTCCTACTAGATAATCATTAGACTTGTCTTCTCTTGGGCCGTTAAACATCGTGGCATAGACATCATTAAAACTGTAATAGGTTTGTTCCAAGTTTGTCCGAGACAACATTGATAGCGAGGGAGTTGAGACGTCATTTCTCTTTATTCTCTGACGTCATCCGGGGCTATCCTGTGTCATGAGGCTGCTGTATATAAGGGATCTACTGTGTCATGAGCTGAATACGAATAGAGTGAGCCTTATGTTTCATGCAATGAATATTGTGGGATGGCTTCATTTGGCGATGGAAGTTTCAGGGGTGAAAATGATGCTAGAGTTTCAGGAAGAGCGATCAAATTAAGGGGTAAAACTCCCCTGACCCATTTCCTTGATTTTGAGCAATAACAGCTTATAATGCCTTCTTACAAGTGGAAAAAAAAATCGCGAGATTTTATTTTAAATAAAATTCCTAAATAGTTAGTGTGGGTATGCATGTACGTGTAGTTTAAATTAAAGATAGTCTAAAAATGGAAATGATAAATGGCCGCCGATCAAACTTCAACTCATCAGACGCCTAGAAGTTAAAAGAGTTGTAAAAATAGTTTGTTAGCCAAAAATAGTCGATTAGCCTCATGATTGACATAGTTAATCCCGGCTAGAGATGGTTTGGGCAAGATACGTAAAATTTAAAAAAAAAATGTGGCCGAACATAAAATAGTAGAGCACAAAAATACGTGAGAAGTAAAAATGAAGTAAAAATTTAGTAATTACATTCATCGATTTTGTATTTTTTTGACCTAAAGAACGATGCTCTTTTCAATTTTTTTAAAGGAGATTAACATTTCGGAAGCACACAACTTCATATAAAATTTAGTTTAAGAGTATAAAACCTTTCCTTTTCTATACTACTAGTATAAGCGCTCATTATGTACTTCTCTAAAGGCTGTAATAAATCGTCAATTTTATGTAAAACAACAAAATCTAAAAAAGTTCTGGTGTATAAATAATGTACCCTAAGTACCTGAAAAATAAAATAATATTTTATGTACCATATTTTTATTATGTACCATAATTTCATTTGCCATACTTATTGACAATTCAGGTACTAGGAGACGAGATTCAATATTTGACTATGTAAACAACATTAGTTAAGAGGTATCAACAAAATAGTTAAACCAAAAGTAGTTTTGCCGTTCCTCCGAATCTGCAGTAAGCGATGCTTGACATTAAAAGGGACGAAATAATGCACAAAATCCCCGTAATATATGAGTGTGACACTCAAAATTACTCTGTAAAATAAAGTATGATTCCCTTGAACTGTTCCTCGGGCCACGCATCCATTAGGATACATGTCGTCATTGAAATAGACAACCATTAACTCTTAAAACTCATCCCTTCTTAAGACCATTAAACTCGATGAAAGACGGAGGAGGTATCATTAAAACTCCGTCCGGTCCTCGGCGACTCTCAAAGATACACTTTGCCATTGACAAAGAAAGATGGCAAAAATCCTCCGTCTCAAGTAGAGATGCTACGTTGCGATGCGTTTCCCCGTGTCATCCGTAAAGTGTCATCGATTCAGTCGGAGGGATGCGGTTGTCATGACAACGGTATACCGGCTTATAAACAATAATGTGAAAAAATGAGGAAGAGTCGGCGGTTGGGATCTCGAGAGACAAGATGAATGAAATATTTAGAGGTGAATCATGTACGGAGAAAGAAGGGGCTGCATGGAGGCGATAAATTTTTTATTCTGGGAATGCTGGAGGTTTGTAGGAATAAATGAAATTGCGGGGAGAACGTTGAGGCGCATATATGAAATAAATTTAAGGAATTTGGAGAATTTATGAAAATTGCATTTTGTGCAAATTGTTGTCTAAATATTTACACCTTTAAAATGGTTCGTGAATGTAAATAAATTAGGAGTGTGGGTCTGGGCCGTGGCTTTTGATGTTTGCGAGATAAACTGCAGTTTTGATTGCAGTTGCAAGTATGTACGTGCTGCAAAGGCAGATGTTAACAGAAAAACGTCGCAGTTTATTGCGATGGGACCAAAAGTGTTCATACAGGACAGAGAGAAACTTGTTCCGCTCATAAAACTATGAAATCCCAGAGGAACAGAATAGCTGTGGTGTATTGAACTAATATTTACCAGCATAAGTTACATACCCTACTAGATGCTTACTGCTTTATACTAGCATGAGTCGAAAGTGTTGCACTAGATTACTTACTTTATTTCTTAAGCAATGTACTCCTAACTTACGAAAGTTAGCATTCGAAGTATTGGCCATTATGCTCGGCTGTCTTCCTCCAGCTTTCAGCCAGTTTTTCGATACCACAGCGATAATGTTTTCTATGATTATTATTGGGCAATTCCACGGTGACTGAAATATCAGTTTTGTACAAAAATCCTTCAGAGACTCAAAGTATGTTTGATAGTTTCATTGCAGGAACTTTATAAAGAATATGAACTCTTCTTCCATGAATGAAATTTTGAAGTTTTAAAGAAATAAAATTTAGATGTCATTTTTCTTTCGGTAGCTGACGTATCTCTTAAAATATATCCGTTACTAATACAAAAAATATTCAAACATTATTCTTGGAATATTTTTCAAAACCATTGCATTGTTTGAAAGTAGAGCGCGTTAGTTCAGGTGATGAAGCAATGAGATATGCACCCTAAAAAATAATGCACCCTATAAAAACTCCATATTTTGAGTTTTTATAGGGTGTCTTGCTCAAAAAATTTATATTTCTATTGAAATATAATTGCTTTATAAGGATTATGGCTGAGAAACTGGCTGACTTGAAAAGTCAATAAAAGAAAAAGTACTTCATGTATCATTTTATTTATTTTTATTAGATATTGTACCCATTCTGAATTTTTATTTTTATCAGATTTAAAATTTTCATCGGGAAAATGGCGGCCTCCATTAATGATGCACTGATCTACCCTAGATTTGCAGTTTTGTTCCACTCTTTCGAGCATATGGACTGGGGTGTTGGCAATAGCGAGTCGGATGTTGTTCTTCAGGTGTCGCAGGGTCCGGGGCTTGTCGTTGTAAACGATCGATTTGAGATACCCCATAAAAAATAGTTACAGGGGGTCAAACCGGGGGAGCGCGTCTTCCACGATACGTCACCTCTCAAGGCGACGTTATCACTCAACTGTTGAACCACAGCAAGCTTGTAGGAATGAAACTGGAGTTCGTTGTGAAGAATTCGTCTCAGTGTACAATCAAAAATCCCCAGAGCAGCATCGTGTTTACGCGCCGAACGAGTGGAAGAGCGCAAAAACGACTCCCTCACTTTCTCGACGTTTTCTGGAATTCTGGAAATCCGTTGACGCCCTGAGTCTTTTCTTTTGCCACACTCCCACTTTCCCTGAATGTTTTCACTCACAAAACAGTCGATTCCCGGCCAGGAATGAAACCCCGGGATGAATTTTGAGTGAACCGAGTTCGGAAGGCACGTTGAGTGGCGAACACCGAAAGATTATTTGAAAAGTAAGCCTCGGTGGCGAACGCTCGTTGCTCCTTTGTCCATCGCATGGCGACAACTAAATTGTGAGATAACAAAACTTCACAACCCCCGTCTTTAAAATGAGACTCCCCACTCCTTTCAATACCACTGCTTGCAAATTAGCATCCAAATCAAATCAGCAAGTTTCTCCGTCGCACCCTGTATTATATAATAAACACACTTAACCACCCATTTTTTACTGGACATTTTTCACTTAACACACACGTGCGCACTTTATTAGTGCCAAGAGAACAATTATGTCAAGTACTGCAAAACTTTTGACTCAACCAAGTGTTATATTGGACGCGTTAAAGACTATATTGGGTGAGTTAATAACAATACCAGGATGGGGGTAGCCAAAAACATTGTAACCAAATTTTTCGAAATACATCAATCGTTTTTGTTGTCTCGCGGCGTTTTTAAACATTGAAGTTAAAAATGCAAGACAACGTGTCTACAAGTACAAATAAAAGGATTAAAAAGAGTTAGAAAACTCTGGCAAATAGCTATTTCGGGGCTATTATAAATGAAGCCCCATCATCAGTGCAAAAAGATGATGGTTCACTGACACCAGTCAAGTGAACCCTTCACTTGACTGGTGTCAGTGAACCATCATCTTTATGCACTGATGATGGGGCTTCATTTATAATAGCCCCGAAATAGCTATTTGCCAGAGTTTTCTAACTCTTTTTAATCCTTTTATTTGTACTTGTAGACACGTTGTCTTGTATTTTTAACTTCATTAATTGTACAAAGTTTTCGACTGCTTTTCTTACAAAGTCTTAAAACATTGCTGCCAACATAATGTTGCAAATTTTGTAAAAAGTAGTTATATTTGTGTTTCATTCTTGATTTGTTAAATTTGGTGTTAATTCCAGGAACCTTCATCTAAAGTTATAGCAAGGCTTCACTAGATAGCGTCTTATACAGGCTGTTTCATTACTCAAAACATCAATGGTTTGCCCGCTAGAGAGCGCTGAGCAAGGACCATCCAAATTTTTGTTTACATTTATTATCGTATTGTTTCTGCTGTAAAAAGTGATGTTTATCCTATCTTTAAGGGTTAAAAAATATTGATATAGTTAACTGAAGAGTGAATTGATGCCGAAGGCCTTATTAGTACTGCTTTTTAGGGGAAATAAATTCCCTTTTCAAGTAAAGTTGGACACAACTGACGATTCAGTCATACGACATTCATTCATCTGTTTACTTTCTTCATGGCGTTCAATTTTGACATCTCTGCATTAATAAAATATACGCTTAAATTCGCAGCCGATAAATAAAAATGTAGCAATAAAATAATATTGCTCTATTTACTATTGTTTCATTATTGTTGCTCACACGATCTTAATTGCTACGTAAAAGCTCAGATGTTCATTTTGACAGCGTTGACGCATCGGAGCGATAAATGGCGAATTTATTCGTCGAGACATTTCATTTTGAGGCCCCAGAATGAATTTACTGCAATGAAGCGATTGGTGTTCAACGGAGAGACGATTGACAACAAAACATACTTATATTTTTAGTAACAACGAAACGAGCATATATAATCGCTCGGTACTAAAGAGCAATATAAGTACGAAAAAAATAAACAACTACAATATTGTGACGACCAACTGTATCATGGCGAACAGTGAACTGAATTTTAAAAAATTCTATGGTAACCCTTTGGTAGTATTGGCTCGCTTAGCGAACAGATTCCCCATTTATCGCTCTGCGGTGCCAGTGTCGTTTCATAGTTAATTAATAATTAGAATCAATTAAAATAAAAAACAATTCGCTAACTAATTTAAATAAGCCGTTAAAATGCAGAATAAACCAACAAATAAAACAAGCTATTAAATAACGTTAAAATATACTAAAATAGAATTGAATGCCAAATTGTAAAATGGTCGCCAACAATTTAACTTTTAATTTTGTCTTTTATTATCTGATTTGTAGAAATGTTAGTTACCATAAAACTTGATAGATGTCGCTGGACAAGGACCACCGTTTTTATCCCAAGGATTTTGATCAAATGAAGCAACCTGTATAAAACACTATCTAGTGAAGCTTTGGCTATAGTAGTTCTTTTGTAGCTTAAACTGTAAGTTGACTTTCCTGCTTTGCATCATTTTCAGCGAGAAATAGCTAGATGTCACCAAGTTTGACTTCATATGGCGACTGTTGGAATCGACCAGTAAATAGTCTTTTTACTTCCTACTTCCTTTAACGTAGTAAAGGAAGTATTGTGATCACGAAAAAAAATTCACTAAAATTTCGGTTTAAAATTTGATTTTGCTCGCCCCCGAATGAATCTTGAGTAGTTTTTTCGACCTATCACGACGTACATATGTACCTACCAACATATAAACAGTCGAAAAATCCTTTTCGACCATCCGCGAGTTAATTACGACGAGTTTTCTCGTGACGTCTGTATGTGCGTATGTATGTCGCATAACTCAAAAACTGTATGCGGTTGAAGCTTCTAGTTCGGTATGTAGGCTCTGAGGGGTGTCTAGTTGTGCACCTTCCCTTGTAATTGCATTTGAATGTTCCCAAGGGGATCTTTTACCCCTCTTTGCGGTAAATCAATGTTAATTTCAATGCAGATTAAGTGAAATGATTTAGCGCGACCAGTAGGCAAAATCACGCCAAGCTTTTGGTTGCCAAGTGTTTGCCGCCAACATGGCGACATTCAGCCAATTTGGGGACAAATTTGGCGAAAAAATGATTTTTTTTTTGCATTTTGATTCAATTTGACGCTCTTGACGATATTTTGCGAAAAATTCACTGAGTCATGTTAAAATAGGCAATATTTAGAAAATGAATCATTGTAAAACATTATTTTACATTGATTCGGGATAAACTGGGGGGTGTAAATGTTTGAATTGTTATCTTGCTTACTCTAAGGCACTATTTTATTACTTAAGGCATCTATGATGGAATTTAAACGTAAAAGGAAGTTGTGTGGCGTTCACACCAGATTTTTTATAATTAAAGGACTAACCCCCGTTTTATTTCTAAAAGCATACGGTCCTTCATCGAATGCATGCGGCATTTCAACTTGTTCTGTTGACTCGCTGATACTCGCTTTGATAATGTGTCTTTGCGCTGTAACTTTGAGCTTTTTTTTTTTTTTTTTCAGAAGCCATCAGCTTCAACATACATGAGGACTGCGTACTATGCGCTTTGCCTCCTGACAAACACAGGACAGATTTACGGCACAGAGAGGATGAAATAACATCCATGGGCAAGACAGAATTCGAACCCGCGATCACTTGCTTACGAGGAGAATACTCTACCTCTAGGCCACCGTGGCCCCCCAACTTTGAGCTGTTTCACGTATTTGTCTTGTAGTTAAAATGTGTACAGTTAACCCAGGTAGCACAAATAACCTTTAAACGTTTTATAAACATTTTTAATCGGTTGTTACAACGTTAATAACCATTTTACAACCTTTAAAAAACGGAGTGTGCTACTTGGGAAGTAAACTGTGATTATTGACATTGGCTAAACTGCTGGAGAGAAAGTAATAGAAAGGCTCGGGAGATGGAGAAGTTAAGTGAGTGAACTCTCACTTATACACCGCCTCATTTATGCGCCTTTTTCCCTTATACGACGATTTTCAATGGTCCCAACACATTCCACAGCAAAATAATGATAGTATCATTCGTTTATGAGTAGCTCTAAAGAAAAATATTTCACTTATGCGCCGAATTTTCCATAAAAGGTACGAAAATTTATATATTTTCTTTTAAAGAAATAATAAGCATTTTTCTTCTCTTTCCTCTTTAATCTTTCGCCTTTATTGCTCACGGAAGGCATTTTTCCCGCATGAACTAGAGTTCGGAGAGGGACAATTACCTATTATGGATTGTTTTAAAAGAGAACAGTTTGTAATTAGGTATACTACAATTTTTGTTTTCTCTTTATCATTGCAGTTACGTTACAGTAATTGCCAAACTGTAGTAATATGTTCCTTGTCTATAGAAACATTCTTATTCATTCTCTCATTAGAACCTATGTTGCGTTTTAGTCCTTTAAATAGGCTTGTTCACTTATACGTCTCTCTCACTTATGCGCCTTTTTCTGTTGGTCCCTTGGGTCGGCGCATAAATGAGAGTTCACTGTAATTAAAGTTCAAAGTTTTATTGTTGCAGTTGCTGCAATTTTTTTGTTTCCTGGTTTTGTCGTTAGTATGCGTATGAAATTTGTCTATTGACATCTACTGTTTGATGTACTAAGTTTTATTTGCTTACCTGTATCCATTGCTTACCATTGTACAGAGTGTTCATTTTTCAAAATGTAACATAGCCCCTTCATCCTCCAAGTACTTCAACTGTTACCTGCTCTTTTGTAAATTGTTGCAGAAAAATAATGAATTTATTGTGTTTTCATTAATATTGTGGAATCCTCATTTAAGAAAGTTTGAAGGTGTGACGGACTTGAAACAATAATTAAACAAAGTCTTTTATCTATAAAAACAATAAAGGCCAACATTTATATTGGGTTGAAACATTATCGAATATGACTTTGGATAATATCTTTACTGGAAGCATCAAATGAAAGATTTTTTACGTGATGAAGAATGGATCCAAGTAATTAAACACAAACTGTCCGATGAAAAATAATTTTATAACGCTCTTTCTTCTTAAATAACATCGAGAAGAAAATACTTAGCTATGATATTGATAAATATTCTTGTAAGTCACTGGACTAATAAATTGATCGAGAAGTAAAATCATAAGCTTCTTATACCAATTCCTTTTCTTAAAATTAAATTATCTGTCTGAGCGATTCTGACTGAAAATAAACTGCAGTTCAAGAGGTTAATAGCACTATTCTACGAAAATGATTACAGACATAATCTGATCTTTCTTTCTAAAGGCTACATTTAGACCTTTTAGACCAGAGACGCGGAAATACTCTAAACATACTTTTATCGATTTCTGGAACAATTTTCTTTCTTTTTACCCTTAAGATTGGAGATAAAATGAGAAAATTTTGCAATGATTGAATCCACGTTAAGACACCCACCGTACATATTGTTCCCAAGCACCTGCCACGAAGCAGCTGATATTCTTCAATAAATGGATGGAGTAATATTAGCAGCATTGCGAAAGAAGATACAAATAATGATCTGTCTGTTGATCAAAAAAGTTCGGTGTTTGTAGGGAAACTTGGAGAAAATTAAAATCGTTCACATAACAACTTTTTCAAAATGTATAAATTTTAAATTTGTTATGAAATTATATTATATACAGAAAGAAAAATGTTTTTTACAATATGACTTGCATTGAAACATTATTTTTCATTTTTGGCAGTAAGTTTGAGCCTTAAAATTTTCAATGATTAAAGGGAAAAATTAAATATTTTTTAAACGAAATGTTTTACATTTAGCTATTTAAAATATTTTTCATCAAATGAATGAGTAAATAAACGAATGAATGTATAAATAATTGAACAATTTATCGAATAAAAAAGTTGGTTTGTGAGAAAACATATGAGTAAAAAAAATGAATGAATGAATAAACAATGAAGTGAGGGAAATGAATGAATTAATGAATGATTAATAAGCGATAATATGATTAAGTAATTTAATAAGCGAATGAATAAATAAACGAAATGAAGCATTTAATTTTAACCCATTGACTTTGCTTAACGTGTACCTAACAAGCTGTATGAAACATTTAAAAACAAAACATGCCTAACATTAACTAAACATGTAACATTAGACATCAATTAATCTCAATTAACACGTAAAATTTTAAGAAATGTTTAAGATTTGTGGCGAAAGATAGCGAATATTGAAACAACTCAAAGAAGGCAATTTTTTCTGAAAGCAAAAATGCTTTCTTAAGTAAATCATTCTTAGCACTCGAAACAAGTCTCGGTTTCTGCTTATTTAATTTCCTCGTGTTATACCATTATATTTTAACTTTTAGGTCTAGTTCATATAACTTTATAATGATCCATCTGCGTTGTCATTATAAGTAAATATTGAACTAAAACTGTTTTAAGACTTCAGACAATGAAGGAGAACAAGTTATATAAAACTGTACAGGGGGCTACGAGAAAAAATTCAAAAATTTATTAATTTATATATATAAATGTGTGTACTTTATGTACTGTAAATATTATTTAAATTAGAGTCATGTGAATCGTTTCTATCCTAGAATAGTAAAAAGTCCACAGGCACAATAAAAACGCCCAAAATTAAATAATATGAAACGTCATTATTTTGTCAGAAAGCGGACAGTTAATAATTTTGAGAACACTACTTTTTTAGAGGCTTTAGTTGCGTTTTTCGAGTCAGGGGTTTTTACTTCCTCTGTAGGAGAGCGGGGGGGGGGGCAGATTTCAATTCTGCCTATGAGCAGTATGGAGCTAAATTCGGCCCTGTATGCATCCGCTCTCTCCTAAAAAAATAAAATAAAAACGAAAATGGACTTGCGTTAGTCCAACTCTGAGGCACAGATTTCTCTTTGGGAAAGTTCTTTGCTTAGCTTTTACACTAAAAGATATTACTAAATAAGACATCATTTAGAAAATAAATTTTAAAAATATGGAGGTACACCACTTTTACAATGAACACACATCTGTGTCTATTACTTAGCTCGATCAACGGTGATCATTAGAATGCCGTCTGTAGCATCATTTCTAGCCCCCCCCCCCCCCACGAAAACACAATATCCCAGTTTTAGTTCAACATCTGTAGCTTTATCTAATCTATGCGACTAATTTCTCCGAGGAATGTCAAGAAACAAGAAGTTCGTCCAGAACTGAACGATCCTACTTTTTCGAATCCCAATTTCGATTTTGTAAAATTAGCTACGTAATATGTTAGTGTTCTACTTAAGGCTCAAGTTTCAGATTTAACTTTTTAGTAGCTGAAGCAATTATCTGCAAGCAAAAATATCTTCTAAGAAGGGATAATATGAAACTTTGATAATATGAAAGAGATCTCAATTCATTTTTTTTTTTTCAAACTGTTACGCATCATGTTTCAGTTAAAGGTTACTTTTAATGCTTTCTTTCTCCTAACGGGGACATTTTTAGATCCAAGCGAATTTGATCGATATATAAGCTTTCGAACAGATAAAAACACAATGTAGAACGGAACGATCGACGTAGAAATTCCTTCCAATATAAAATTTTGAAACTGAATATATAATAGCATGAAAGTTTTTACAATGTTTCACAAAGGTTTTTAACTTTAAGAAGAATGTATAAAAGTTACGAATAGTTTGCTACGAAATAAACTATTGCAACTTTTATGTATGCTTCAAAACATTTTTTTTTTCGATTTTTAATCTTTGCTAAACAAAACTAAGAAAAAAAAAGGGGGGGGGGCTCAAATTAAAAAAAAAGAGACCTTTCCTGACCTCCTGCTCTAGCTAAGAGCGTTGAGACTTTTAAAATTTTGAAACTTTTATCCGTTCTATTGTTTGATTTTAATTGTGAGTGTGTGTGATTTATTTATTTTTCCGTTTAATTTCAATCTTTTATTTGCTTGTTTGTTTATAGTGCTTCATTCATTTTGTGCTTTTTACATGTTTTGCATTGTTATGCTTTATACTTTCTGGCCCTATGTGATACTCTGTGGTGAATACGAAGTTAGTTTTCGTGTTTAATAATAATAAAAAAAAAAAACATTTATATCTAGAAGATAATCTCTATAGGTTTATAATACCACTGGTGCAAAATATGTCCCCAACTCCCAGGGAGGAGTTTTTTTTTCTTTTATATGTTATTATTTCCCACATCAAAAAGAACGTATAGCACTCAAGCTTTTAGCTAAAGAATTGTTTCTGAACCCTCCAAATTAGTATTATTACTATTTTAGTTTTATGAAAAACACAAGAGTTTCTCTTTTTCGATTTTTCCTTTTGACCCTTGGCCGGAAGCGATGATATAACAATGAGGCAAAGGGAAAACATCTAATCTAATCCATTTAAGATCATTTCTCCCCTCCCCTTCGTTTTCCCTTGTCTCGTTCAGAAAAAGGGAAAAAACAGGGTCAGCAGGTAATGATCCAACAATTGCCTGCTAGGGTCTACTACCCCCCGTGTGTCCCCGATATCGGTCTATTTATAGCAACTCTTCTCTCTCTATCTGGGACGAATAACGAAAGATGGGTTTAGATAGGGCGTGGCTTATGGACCACTATTGGGGCATACGCGGCCTCTTATTGGCTAAGGCGATGGATCACGTGACAGCCTTGGAGGGCATCGACCGCGGCACGTGTCTGTCTGTGTCACGTGAGGAGAAAGGGGTCAAGAGGGGAAGGCAACAAAGGAGAGGAGAGATCTCGCACGGTCCACCTGCATCGGGTAAACGGGGTAGAAGGGATGTGGTTTAGCTGCACATATATAGGGCAATCGGGCATATAGGGGGGGGGGGGGGGCGGATATGATGCGCTTGAAAGTCCGCGGAAATCATTGAAGTTCTGTTGAGGGGCTTTATAAAGTGCCCAACATTTCAATTCGTGGACAAAGCTTTTAGCTGCAGGGTCGAACCAATTTACTGGATCATACAAATGGATCTTTTCTCAATTGAGTAGCCTAGTGCGTAAACACATTGACGTTTCTGAAAGAAAAAAAAAATGCGTGGCGTGAGCTCGTTGCATTGCATCTTGAAAAGTACGGTTTTTTGAGATATGGGAAAATATGTCAGCCCTCCCCCCTTTAAATATTTTTTGAATGGGCAGTCAGACTCAACATTTTTTTTTTCTTTTTAATTTTAAGGGATCTTGGCGAAGACACCTCGTTCTCGTGTTTGACATTTTGATTTAAACATTTTTTTTTGTTTTTTGAACAGTTCAGAAAACCTGCCCCCCCCCCCCCCTCAATCACTTTTGTGTGAAAAGTCTGATTAGGACAAACATTTTTTTTTGTTCAAAAGATCTCAGCGAGCACATATATTTTTTCAGTCTTATATAATGAAGAGAATATTGATCAGATTCTTGAATGTCGATGCTGGTATGCGGGAAAGTAGGCTCATCTAGTTCTGGAAGGAATTTCATCTTTAATTTTAGAGTTGATCCAGTGTTGGCGCTGATGAATAATATCATTTTCGTACATTTTTTTTCGCTAACCTTCCAAGTAAAACTATTCTTAATAATTTAACAAGACCTGTTCCAATATAAAGTCGAAAAAAAAAAAAAAAACTTTATGGATAAGAAAAGAGAAAGTCGCAAACTTTTACAAAGCTATTTTTTCTGACTAGCATATTTGTTGCATAACATATTTTTCTACCAAGTTCCTTAATTATTTTTAGTGCTTCAAAATTTCAAAAGACTGCTCTTCTTCGAGTTTTTCCTGCTTTATATGATAAGACTTATAAATAGCAAATTTTCTTTCGTTGGCATTTTTTTTTCCTTTTGTGTGTTTGTGTGTTGGCAATGTCCTTCGGCATGAAAATCATTTATAAACAACGTAGCTCATTTTCTGCATCTACCGAATGTTTGAGCTACATTCCATTCTTTCTTCTTGAAAGTTTTTCTGTTTATCGTACAATACACAAAATATATTTCCTATATTTTCCAAAAAAGACGCAAGTCAGATTTTTGTATTAAAAAGAGTCCCGAAGGCTTTGCCTTTGCCCTCAAAGCTTTTATCAAGTTATTTTCATCAATTAAAGCACTGAAAAAAATAAATGCTCTGCTATACCATGTGGTCTTTGATTTTAAGTATCTTAGGTAGCGCTCTTTTTGCCAAAGATGTCACATATACTACTGGTGGAAATTTATGTACTATTTATTATTTTTTTATTAAAAAGGGTTTATAAAAGAACCCTTCTTAGCCTACTTTCCTGTTAAAGTAAAAGAAGGACGAAAAAAGCATTAAAAGCGGCTTAATGTATTTTTAAAAAACATCTAGTTCCAAAAGAGGCGAAAAATAAAATAATTAAATAAATATCGAAAAATTAAAAATTGAAAAGTAAGTGAGAAGGAAAAATGTGTGGCTATCATTCAGACATCCTGTCCGTCTGTCTGTCGGACTGTTTTCCCCCTTCCTACTAACTTTTGATTGAACAGTCCTATTTTACCTTTTTATTTTTATTTTTGGATTCGCCATAACTTTAGGAATACTACATTAAACTTCAAAAGTAAAATATATCATTTTCAAGATTCTTTTACTCCCATCAGCGGCAAATAAGCAAACAACTCGTAATTTTTCTGTTATTCAAAAAAAAAAAAAAAAACATTTTATTGCAATAGCCAATGCGACTGCTTCACGCTGGTCAACTCGTCACCATATTACTATTATCAACATCATCATAAACATTACAGTTAGAAATTTTACGCTGTAAGTTGATAAAAGTAGGCTCTGCTAAATGACTTAATTCTTCCCATAAAAATTGTTTCTAGAGCTAATATTTAGAAAAGTGCCAATTTGAGTCCCAAGTGAATTTTCACTAGTATTTCAATAACTAGTTAAAAAAATAATTTTCCCCAGAAAGAAGACAAGGTTCTGCTTTCATTTCATCTAATAACATGAGAAAAAAAATTTTTTTTTTCTTTAGAAAATATTGTTTTTATACATCAGAAATCAGTTCGGTAACGTGTCCCCAGTAGCAAAGCTTAGCATGCAAACAGATCATGCGCACTTTCTAACTTCCCAAAAAACGCACTTGCACGAAAAACGATTCTATTTTTACCCCTTTGTTAATATTATCATTTTTGTTTTAATCGATTTCTGATTTTCTAGTCGATGCGAAATAAGCGTGTCCCAAGTTCCGCCGTCAGAGTGGTAACAATAACTTCCGATCTATGTTTAGGCTCCCAAAATCATTTCCTGCACCTATACTACGTGATACTGAGTACCTGGTGGGATGTTTTATCGAATCGTAATTAAAAATTTGCATTTCTGCATCTAAAATTGTATGTAAGATTTTTTAACGTGATTTTATAAAATGTGTGTCATTTGAGTCATCAGATCGGTAACACGCTCTAAAGTGCCCAGTTTTTATTATTTTAAAAATTATTTTATGTATAAGTATAGTCCTTTATTACAAGTGAAAAAACCACGTGTTTGATTTTGGTTTAGTGTGATCGACTCGGAAATAAAAAAAAAAAGCTTTGTCAGTTTGTCAGATCGGTAACAGTCAGAGCGGTAACATTGAAAAACAGCGAATATGTTACAGAACTAACACGTTTCAGAATTATAAAAAGAAAAAATCATAGGTTTTAGCCATATATTGAATGTTTTTGTTCTTAAAAAATAAAAAGCAATGAGTTTTTAGTACAATTGCTTCATTTGTAGTTTGTATGACCTTACAATAGAAGTTAGTAAAATAAGAAAAAGTGACACTGCAGAAATTAAGTTAATTAATTATTATTTATTTATTTATTTATTATTATTATTATTATTATTATTTTTTTTTTTTTGGTGCTTCAATTTCTCATAACTTCGCTAAATAATTATAGATAATAACTAGCATGCTAAATTTGAATTTCTGATCAAGAAATTAAATTTCCTGCAACTAATTAAAGAAAAGCAAGCAGCAGAGTTGTGTGTTGAAAAAGTTGAAGTTGTGTGTTGTTTCAAAACAAAACAAATGTTTTAATAGCTAGGATTTGGTAACCTCATAATTTATTTTATCTAAAAATCTTATCGCTCATTTTTATTTCCAAGAAATGCTTTTTTATAATGAAATTTGATTTTTTAGCCTAATATATATATTTTAATATAATTATCTTAATTCTATGTTAAAAATGCAAGGAAATGATATCATATATAGAGGTGTTAACGAAGCCCCGAAAGCATAAACTCAAATATGTAGCTCATATTAACATCCGATCTGTAACATTCATCAGATCTGTAACGGCTTAAAAGTGAGTAATCTAAGGAGGGGGTAAATAACTTCCTTGACCTCCCCCTTTTATTTTCTTGCATTTAGACCCAATTTAGACTTCAAATCCAATATTAGTTTTTTTCTGCAAAAAATTTTTTTTTTTCAGAAAACTCCAACTTCAAATTGGCACTTTTCTAAATATTGGCTCTCTAGGCACCCCACAATAAAAGGTACCTTTATATAAGCTTACTTTACCCTACAATACTTCTTCAGGTACTAGGAAGTTAAAACAGGACGATAACGCTTACATAAGCCTATCAATCGTACTCGATAGGGAAACCGATGAAACATTGAGCTCCCACAATCTGTTGATATCACCAGATTTGAGTGTCACGGATTGAATTGTTCAGGCAGCACGTGTTAGAAAACGTGTCGAATATCAGTATTCTCCGCTGAAGCATCTGTTCTCTTTGTTCAAAAATATGCGGAAATGCACTGGTGACTTTGAATAGCAAGCAGAGACTTAAACCTACAAGGAATCATAATGAATGACAAAAAAATCGCTTTCGGCACAAAAGCTAACGCCGGGACCTTCGGCAGATGTTGTGAATGACAAGCTGCTTTAAAAAAATTGTACCGTTTTATGGAATCGATATTAGAATACGTTATGTTAAGAGAAAGGGATATTGTAGTAGTTCTTTGGAATAAAAGAATAGGTACTATGCTCGTTAAATTTAAAGTAAGAAGGACTATTTATATTTTTGATTTTTTATAAACGGATACAGGACATCTTTTTTTTATGTGCTTATCATTTTTTAAAAATTTAAAAATTTTGAAAAAAAAAAAAAAAAAGAAAGAATTTAAATAAAATAAGTAAAAAAAAAAAGAAAAAAAATTTAAAAAAGAAAAATAAAATTTAAAAAAATAAAATTTCCCCCCCAAAACCCCGCCTTTGTTAAAAAATTTAAAAGAAAAAC
>JAXGGA010014867.1:0-30823 GCA_038373865.1 Uloborus plumipes | reverse complement strand
TGGCGCTACTACTCAAGATTTTTTCTTGCTCGGCATCAAGACCAAATGCATGCAAATTTACAAAATGGATAACATGGCCGATGCGCAAGAGGGATCTTGGAGATCTCAAAATTTTCGTCAAAATGTCAGAGGCAAAATGTAAGTGGAACTTTTCCAATGCAAAAAACTACAGACATATTTTTTACAATACAAATCTAAGCATCTACATCTATTTTTGTGTTTTTGTGTGAAAATTTATTATTACATATAGTGTGGAATGACACATTTGACATTTGCTTCTATAAGCACTAAATGATTAATTTTCAAAATTCTGACAGTACTTTTTATCTGAAAAGTTAATGTCAAAATCTTTTGATCTACAAATCTTGCCGAGATTTGGTCTGATTTTCAGTAATTGATAAATTAATGTTACGTAAGTAAGTGTGAGCGATTTTTTCTGCTTCTATACTTACTGGAGCTCCGAAAATTTCCTCCGACAAATTTTTGTTTCATTTCGTGAAGTAAAAACTGCAGAAAATTTGTAGAAAAAGCTTCATGGTTTTACACAAGTCATTTTTGTTCGCTGTCTTTATGCTTTCCTTTCGTTGTTCAAAGCAACTTCATGGTGATCCCCATAAGCTAGGATTGCTTTGTGAATTGTTTGTCGACATAGCTCATAATCTATAGGAAGAAATTTTCTTTTTTTTTAAGCCTAGGGTCCTTGTTCCCCTCCCAAAGGGATAAAAATGTTTTACGTACTCATTAACATTTATTAAATTTATTTTTTCATAACATCAGCGGGAACAACTTGAGAGGGCAACCGCCCCCTGCACCATTTTCATCATCAAAGATTACCTTCAAGGTTTAAATATATAAATATGGAAAAAATACGTTAAATGCCATCTGAACCCTTTTTCATCAAAGATAACTTCAAATTGATATTTTAAGACTCCAGACTTGAAAAATTTCTGCAATAAAAAAAACTCCTAACTTAAAAGATGGTCTAAATTTAAGACTTTGGTTTCGGAATTTTTTACAGGAAGGAAACCCTTTTTACCTTTCATCAGAAAAGATAATGTAAAATAGTGTTCTAAGGCTGTAATTTAGAAAACTATCCACTGGTAGTCCTCCCCCCCCCCCCTACGTCTCTTAACGAAGCCCTATTATTTGTTTTTTGGAACTTAATCAGTTCGAAAGACGTTATTGGGAGAGCCTCCGAACTCCTTCCTTGATACATGACCCAACTAGTGTTTCTTTCAGGCACCTCTCCGGGGGGGGGGGGGGCATCTCATCCACTATCCTCCTGGAGAAAGTCAACTGCTCCCCCCGGGAGAAATCTTAGTTTGCACTAGCACACATACACCCAAAAAAAATAAATCAATAAAGTGAAAATAAACAATACACAAATAAGTAAATATTAAATAAGTATAAAAATAAATTAAAGCTTTGAAACATTTTTCCTATTTGTGTGTGTCGGGGGCATGGAGGTAAGACCTTCCGTCTCATTGACAAAATCACCAAGACAGACCATGGGATTTAAAAAAATCGCTCTCATTCCTTCAATATTTACGTCCAAAGAAAACAAAACTGAAGGGAATATAAAATCAGATTTCTTAAAAGTACATTTTAATCATTATTCCAATCCAAAACTTTGTATCAAAGCTTTTCTTTCTCTTTCTGAATAAATAAACTGCAAAGGCATAATTCCTTTGTCGGTGTTGATTCTCTTTGACCCCATCCATTCTCTTCTCTTAACTTCATCAAATATGACCTACAATTTCGTTTTTTGTGCCTCCTCCTCTAACGTCGTCTAAAATTGCCCACCTTAGCCTAATGTCACTAAACATGGTCTAAAATAGGTTTTTTGAACTAAAGTCTCGACAAATCTCCCCCCCCCTCCTCTCGATAAAACTATGATCTTGTTCTAAAAGTAAAAGCCCCCCCCCCCCCCCAGTTTAGACAATTTAATGCACAATATATGTTTTTTTTTTGGTTTATTTTCTTGGGTGTGCATGGGAGGGGGTCTCAAATATTTTCCGTCTTGGACGCATGGCCTAACTTCTTGCACAGGGTTCGTACGCTCCTTACAAACTCCTTATAAACTCCTGCTTTTTAACTAGAGAAAATAAGGGCCCTTAAAATTCCTGAATTTCACCATTATCTCCTTACAAACTCCTTATTTTTTATTCTGTTAATACACGTTGATTTTTCTGATAATGTTTTCTTTTACCGCAAAACCCAGAGGTGATTGTGTTCGAGTACAGTCGAACCTCCATATATCGAAGTAGCAAATTGTCGGAAAAAAATTCGATATATAGAAATTTCGATATATAGAAAACAGAAAGGACCTCAGTTTTTTGAAAATTACTCCGGAAACATTGAAATTAAAGCAAAATTTCACACATGAAACTCCATTACTAATATATATACGCTAATCATATTTGATGAAAGTTAAGAATTAAAAATGAACTAATATGAAAAATTTAATGAATATTATACATACTTATTGAAAAACAGTAATCCAAAGAGTAGTTGCACTTTATCTGCAACACTAAGGCATTTTCTTTTTGACATTGTAAATCGAGAGGGAAAACAAAATCAAAT
Organism: Uloborus plumipes; assembly: GCA_038373865.1. Classification (NCBI taxonomy): domain Eukaryota; kingdom Metazoa; phylum Arthropoda; class Arachnida; order Araneae; family Uloboridae; genus Uloborus; species Uloborus plumipes. The sequence goes on along the minus strand of JAXGGA010014867.1, from coordinate 28,240 downwards.
TGAATTGGCACAGCACTAGTTAAAACAATTTTCGCTGAAACTAATCATGGAGAGAGAGGAATCACCACCAAACAAAAGGGGTAGATAGAAACTGGTTTTGCTACAGGACAGGTTGCATCCAAAATTCGAAAACGACGGGGGAGGGGATAATCGCGGGAATTCCAGAATGGACAAACAACGTGTTTGTCCACTCCAGGGGTCCACACTTTATCTACAGCTGACAGTGGGGTTTGCAGTGACCTTTTCTGACCTTCCCTTTTCTCCTGACTTTTATCTTTCGTGAGGTAAAATGTCTAAAAGCGGAATAAAATCTCCAATTACGCCTCCAAAAAAATTCGATATATGGAGATTTTTTCGATATATAGAAACAGTTTTTCTATGTAATGAACATGTGAATTTGCTAGAAGTTCGATATATGGAAAATTTCGATACATAGAAGTTCGATATATGGAGGTTCGACTGTATATTACCTGAATTCCGGTATTTTTTCGTGTGTTTAAACCTGAAATTCAATATTTTTCGCTTTGCCCCCACATAGCCCCAAAATCTTCCCACATTCGATTTTTTTTCCTTACTCCAAACTTTAGACGATTGTATCAATAATAATTAACAATATACATCATCTAGACCTGTTAAACTGAAATTCTAAAATTGTGTTGCGTTAATAATAGTAAATTGTTTTTTTATTTACTGCTTTTATACTTTTGATGCCTTCACTTTTTAATGATGCAATCTTTTTGCATCCGGTTTGAGAATAGAGTTTTTCTGATTTTTTATGTTTACTTTGCTTTGCTAAGGGGCTAATAAGTAAAATGTCTTTTTATTTCTATTAAAATCGAGACTTAAAAATTTTCAAGCGAAATTCTGGGTTCCTGAAAAGAGTTAAAAAATTAAAATTGAAATCATTGATTAAATTTAAATTTTATCTTAACTACGTTGATTACTATTCATATGTTTATTGTAGAGCTTTAAAATGTAAATTATGACAAATTTTATTTTGAAAAATCCTTTAAAATGTTGTTTTTTTCCCTTTTGCTTGTTCAACGCATTCATCATGAAAATCGCGACCTTTTTGCATCCGCCGTTGAATTAGGAATTTTTGCATTTATGATGTTTATTATTCTCTGTCAAGAGGCAAATCACTGAAATTTCATTTTATTATTATTATTATTATTTTTTTTGTTCAGATTATTAAGTTGAAAAATTTAAAAACGAAATTCTGTGCTCTTTAAAAGTGTCAATCGTCAAAAAGTTTAAGAAGTATGAAAGGTATTTTGACTTCTACTATTTTCAGTTCACTTAGTATTATTTTTATTTCAAAAAAAAAATAAATAAATAAAATAAAAAAATATGCAGATTCTAAGTTACAAAATTTTCAATTATCATGTTTTTCAGAAAGTACTTATTTTCAATAAGTCTTTTTTTTTTCATTTAAATTTCTTTTTTTTGAAATTTATTTTCAAAATAAAATATTTTTCAATGGTTACATTCAGTATCTGAATTTTATTTTGAGTCGGCTAATATTCAAGAAGCAGTAAATTCATATTTGACTTGAGTGTATTATTCAACATATTGTATGACAGCAAAAATAAATAATACAAAAATAAAAAATACATTTTTTAATGTGTTGCTAAAAAATGTGTGTTTTGACTGGAAAACACTCCTTAAAAATTGAAATGAACTCCTGAAAAACTCCTTACGTACTCCTTATTTTCAGTTTTCAAATTTGAGTATGAACCCTGTTGCACCCGTGGTCGGAGGAGGGGGGGGGGATAAAAGATGGCCTGCAATTGTATCTTAGGACATCAGTTTCAGAAAAATACCGGGAAAGAATTTGTGAACCTCGTCCTTTTTCCATTGACATTAAAAATCGCCTATAGTTGCGGCTTTTGTTTTGAAAGGGGAGGTGGGATTTCAATTCAGAACACTTCCAAGGAGAGTCCTGAATTACATTAATATTCATAATGTTATAAAAGAAAGTCTAGAAATTCGTTTTTTGGACTTCAATTTTTAAAATTTTTAAAATAATTTTTCTCAAAGATGGTTTATAGTGCAATTTTGAAAAATTGTGGGAGACAGGAGTCCGTGGACCCTATCCTTTCCCTTATACACCACAAACGACTTACTATTGCGATTCCAGGATTTCAATCTCAAAAATTTTAAAAGGTAAAGTCCTAAACCCACCCCTTTCTCTGATGGCATCAAAAAGTACTAAAATTGTGTTTTAATGTACAGAAAATAACAACGTTACGAATGCACAAATGAGCAAGGATACTGCAGACACGTGTTTCGGCGTTGCAAGGAACGCCTTTATGTAACGCCGAAACACGTGTCTGCAGTATCCCTGCTCATTTGTGCATTCGTAACGTTGTTATTTTCAGGGATGAAAATCTTCCGCGGATCCGCGATCTTCCGCTTTTTATATTTTTCCTTTCTTTCTGCGATCAAACAATTAATGGTGCATCAAGTTTAGAAGAAAAAAAAAAGTACATCCATTATTAAAATGAAGCTTAAAATAAGTTGATTTTAAGTTGTGGAGGTTGAAATTTTTTCCAACTTCCGAAATAATGGAAATGATTTTAGGATGCAGCAGGATTGAAATCTCAAAGATGACCTGCAATTATCGGCGAACTATGTACTCCATTTTAGCATGCTGCCAAAAAACATAAGTTTCCATTGTAGGAGGTAGAAATTAAGAAATTACAGTTAAAATATTCAAGATCGTTGTCAAAAAATTGGGAAAATTATTTTGATCATTAAAATTATCAAACTAACTATAGACCAGGCTCTATTAATTAGAGAATTTATTTCTTGAGATACATGTGTCTAATTCATAAAAAACTGCAATCCCTCCCACCTTTTTCTGTATTGTTGTAAATGACTCAAAAATAAATAGTGAATGAGTAATTAAGAGCTTTTAAATATATTTAATCTAAATTTCAGGGCACAAATTAAGAGGAAACCCTGCATGTCTAATTTCGCAGAATATTGGGGGGGGGGGGGGGGATTTATCCGAATTTTAAGCCACGCAAATTTTCCTCTTTTTTGACTTGGAACTGTTTTCATCCTTGTATTTTCTGTACGTCTTTAGCACAAAGGTATTTGTAAACTTTGTCTTTTAATTTTTCAGTTTCGAAAACTTTTTTGGGGTAAAGTTCTGAACTCGAACCCTAACATCATCAGAGACGGCTTACATTTTCTTTTTCAGGACTTCAATTTGGAAAAGTTCCAAAACAGTTTCACAAACCACATTTATCTTCCCTATCTAATCAAACATAACTTACAATTTCGTGTTTAGAACTTAAATTTTGACTTTATTTTCTTGCAAGAGTTTCAAAACCCGTCCCTTTCTCAACTTCATCACACATTCCAAAAATTGCGTTTTTAGGCCTTCAGTTTGCAAAAAAAAAAATCTGTGGGAGAGTCCGTGATCCCCTCCCCCTAGTTATAAGGGCCTTACTTTAAATATCATCACAGATGACCTACAATTGCATATTTAGAGCTTCAATATCGAAATATTTTGAGGGTGGTGTCTTGAACTTCATCCCTTACTTTGTACATTTAGGGCTTCAAGTTATGAATTTTTCTTGGGGAATGCCTTCAGATTCCTTTTAACTTTTTTAAATATCTAACAAAATTTTGTTTTGGGAACAAAAAAGTTTTTCGAGTTTCAGTTTCGGAAAATTACCGGGCGGAGTTTTTTAAACATTTATCGCCTCTCCCATGGGAATGGTGGCCATGGAAATTTTATTTACGGAGGGGATAAACCAATCATTAAGATAAATTTACGAATTAATGTTTTAAAATAGAAAAGTTTTTATTGCGAGTAAGAAATTTTTAAATTATTTCGGAGGGGAGGAGAGGTTGTCAACATCCACTCCCTTTAATACGCCTAGGCAACAACCGATCCAGCTTTGGTGGAGGTCACTGTCCAAAAAGGAGGGGGGGGGTCAAAGTGACACTTTAGGGGTCAAATGGGAGGAGGGTTAACCAAATTTATCGAAATCCAGCTAGCTTTTGTTTTTGGAGGAAGTCATTATAAGAAAGGGAAGAAGAAGGCAAAACTGCAATTTTAGATCTCAAATATAGTGGGAGGAGGGCAAATTTATCGCAAAAAGTCCCCGAAATGCAGTTTTAGGCTATTTTTGCCCCCGCCCCGCCGACCAGCTGGATTCGCTTCTATCTGTGTGCCCCTCCAAATTCTCAAAGTGCCCCCCACCCCCGGAGTAAAATGTCTGAAAGAAACACTGGACCCAACGATAGCTTAAAATATGTTTTTAAAAGCTTCAACTTCTCAAATTTTTTTAAAAAGAACCATCGAACCCCTTGTACTAAGCTTAGTAAAGAGTGCTTTTAAGACACCGATTTCTTTTTAGCCTACTTTCCCGTTAAAAATAAAAGAAACGAAAAAAGCATTAAAATTGGCTTAATGCATCTAAAAAATGTCGCCAAGTCCAAAAAATGTCGCCAAGTAAAAAAAATATCGCCAAGTAAAAAAAATATCGCCAAGTAAAAAAAAGTCAAAAAGAAACAAAAAAATGAAATAAATATCGAAAAATTAAAAATTTGAAAGTAGGGTATTGAGATGGGGAATTTGTGTGTCTGTCGGTCGGTCTGTCGGTCTGTCTGTCCCCCCCTAATAACTTTTGAATGAACATTCCGATTTGGACAAACTTTTTTTTGTTGAAAAGATCTCGGCGAGTACAGCTCATTCCCATATTTGATTTTTTGATTTGAACAATTTTTGGTTCAACTTTGAGCCGTTCAAATAACCGGTCCCGCGATACTAACTTTTGAATGAACAGTCCGATTTGAACAAACTTTTTTTTGTTCGAAAGATCTTTTCAAGGATACTTCATTCCCGTACCTACATTTTTGATTTGAACAATTTTTTCGTTCAACATTGAACCGTTCAAAAAAGCTCTCACACCTAATAACTTTTGAGTGAACAGTCCGATTTAAACAAACTTTTTTTTGTTCGAAAGATCTCGGCAAGGATGCTTCATTACCGTATTTAAATTTTCAATTTGAACATTTTTTTCGTTCAACATTGAACCGTTCAAACAACCTTTCCCCACCTAATAACTTTTAAGTGAACCGTCGGAATTGAATAAACTTTTTTTTGTTCGAAAGATCTCGGAGAGGCTCCTTCCCATATTTCACTTTTCAATTTGAACAATTTTTCGTTCAATGATGAACCGTTCAGAAAAAATTTTAACATGAGCGCCTACGGAGAAATTTAAATTGAATGTTGATTCTGAACTTCAAGGCGGATTTCCTTCAAACTAACTTTGTAAGAAAATGGTTTTGATAAATAATGTATTGTAAAGTACTTTTCTGAATAATCTTCTGTGAGGACTCTGATTCCGACTCCGACTCCGCAGACATGGCGGAAATGCAGGCTCAGAAAAAAATGACTGACTGGGCAGACGATTTTTTGTTTATTTATTTATTTGTTTTGTTTAATTTATTATTATTATGATTTTTTTTTTTTTTGGCAGACGATATTTTTTTTTTTTTTGTTAACAAAAATTTTTCATTCACGAGAGCATTTTATTCTTTATTTATATTTAACAACTGGCAACGGATTAAAAATGAAATTCAAGACATTTTATTAACGAACGAGTTTTTTTTTTCTTTCTTTGATAAAATGTGTTTTGAAGTTCTTTGTACTTTTATTTTATTTGTTTATTTTTTTTTCTTTTGAAAACGATTGTGGAATTTTTCTACGGAAGAACTATAACAGTTACATTCTTTAAAAGGTGCGACAAAACTTAATTGACTCGTTTATTTAATTTTTACGTGTCTATTTCATCTGATGAGAGGGGTATATTTTGCTTTTAGAAATCAGCTTTAAGTGCTATAGAGGTATGTTTGACATAATTTTCAGTTTCAGATAATCAAGAGAATATTGATCAGATGCTACAATGCTGATTTCGATGTACGGGAAAGTAGGCTCGTTTAGTTCTTGACAGAACTTCTTGTTTTTTTCTGAAAAAGTCCCCTTACTATTACATCACTAAAGATAGTAAAATTAAAGATGTCAGGACTTCAGCTTTGAAGTATTTCGGGGGTAAAGCTCTCGAATCTCTTCTCTGTTCCCCAGAATGTTGACCAAACTGTTAAAACCTGCATTTTCCAAGCTAAACTTTCAAAACATTTACAATGGAGAGCCTCCAAAGCATCTTTTTAAGTCACTCCAAAAGACAACCTAAAGTAAAGTCCTCAGCTTCAAAAAAAATTTTGCCCTTTCACTGATAAGTCTCAGTCACGACACAATTAGAAATTTTGAACTATTTTTTTTAAAGAAAAACTGAAACATACATGAACAAAGCATATCACATATAATCACTTTGGCTTGCAGTAATATTGCATTCGTCCGTCAGTAAAAGAACATATAAAACATGCGAGTTTTGAATTCAAGGGTATGTAATATCACGATTCGTTCTTTAATTCTTTAAGGAAAAAGGTTATTCCTCTTGTTTTAATACCCCTTGCTTTAACCTTTAACCCTTTAACTGTCATGTTATTTTGATAATTTGGGTGCACAAATTGTCAAATTTTTTTAGTGCAAAAATCAAATGTTTAGTACAAAATAAAATTAGTAGTTAAAAATTGATATTTTAAAACACATGGATAAAATATTTAAAGTTTTGTAGCCACTGCATATTTGCTTGAGGCGGCTGCCACTCAACATGGCAATTGTAAAGTTTGCTTCTAGTGGAGCATTATTTTCGAAAAATGAAAAAAAATTAATTAATATCTGAAAAATAAATAAATGAAAAAAAAAAATTAAAAAAATAAAAGTGAATACCTTTGAGTAATTCAGTCTTGTGTGGTACAACTGTAAACACTTTTCCAAGCACAAACCCGAGAAACAGTCGGGTTTGACAAAGAAATAAAGCCGAAATAAACGTCTCCCCGATATATATTCGGGTATAACAATACGATGCACTCAAAAAAAAAAAAAAAACCCCGAGTAATACTCGGGTGTGACATTTTCGAACACCAGTGCTGTGCCCGAGATTATCTAGGGCATGACAGTTAAAGGGTTAAAAACTGAGTGGTACACATGCAGTACCGCAAGTCTTTTTCCTTTGAAGACAGGGTTGAAATCTTCGCTTCTACCCTTTGGAGCAGGGGATTTTTCCAAGATTTCATACCCCCTTACTGGGGATTACGGCTTTGCATTCGAACCGCGAAGTCATAAAACCTGAGTGCTTGCCATGGCACCTTTCCGTTTTCAGGGGAACAGAGATCTACGGTTCGACAGTTGTACCGCCCGTCTCGAAAGGAAAACTTCTATACGAATAGTCCGGATCCAAAAGGCTAATCATAATAATGTTTCTAAGTTATGCTGTGCATTATTATACCATTTTAGCAAAGTGTAAAAAAATCAATGATTTTTTTAAAAAAATCAAAAAAATCGGATTTTTTTGATTTAAATCGGATTTTTTTGATTTAAATCGGATTTTTTTGATTTTTTTAAAAATAATTAGAAACTTCAGTTATTAATTAGTTTTTATTTATGAACAACTTACCTTTAAGTTTTTAAAAATACAAAAACACCTTTGAAGTAAAGCTTCACCAGTAAGAAACCCAGAAAAAAGTGTTAGGAGCCAATCTGAAAATAATCCTGTCTACTAGCTAGGATAAAAATCAAATGGAAGCTCAACCCAATCTTCACTTCATTCAGCTCTCCCCTCTTTATTTTGCTTCTGTTTTGTAAAGCTGGAATATGTTCCATTTCAGCCACTAATAAAGACTGCCCCCCCCCCCCCCCGTTGCTAATGCAAGGCATAGAAAATTCATCTTCTGTTTGGTTGTTTTTGTTTTTTCTTTTCACTGAGAGTATATCACACACATTCTATCATGTCCCTCCCCCCTCAATTCACTCTTTGCAACGCCTGCCCTGCACCTGCATGTATTTTCTTTATTTCACATATAATATGTGACATATTAGGCAACAAATAGTACTATTTGTGCATACATATTATTTGGACTACAACCTTCCAGCATCTGTGGAGGGGGATGAGTAGGATTACTTTTCCATTTATTGGATGGAAATCAAAGATGAAGAAGAAAATGGTAAAAATAATGAAATTGGGATTGTCCAAGAGAATTTTTTAAGGATTAAAATAAAAGGTGATTTAAATCAATGATTTTTTTAAAAAAATCAATTGATTTAAATCGCGATTTAAATCATTGACACCCTGCATTTTAATGAAATTATACAAGGTTTAGTGTATAGTTAATTGGCTTAAAATGTTACACTAGTTTGGAATGTTTTTGTGTTGTAAAAACTCTTTAAAAACATATTAAACATTCATGAGAACTTTTTTAATAATATATTATATAAAAGTGTTTACCACAGTATAAGCAGATTTCTGCCAAGGTGGTAAAAATCACCGGTAGAAACCGGTTCAAACCGGCATGGCAAAAACCAGTTTTTGCCACATTTTTGGCAGAAACTCAAAAAATTACATGAAAGTACCTAATTACTGACATACAATAGATAAAACACAGGAGAAACAATTAACTGTTAACCTAAGTAAATTTATTTATCAGATTATACCATTCAAAATCAAAAGTTACATTGTTTGAACCCTGCAGCAGTCGATAACAAAATACAAGTTCGGATGAAGTTTGAAAACCTAAACAATTCCTTAGTTTGTTACGTATAAATGAAAAATTTGAAAAGATTCTCTCAACCCCAGCAGAATTAGCTGGCATTGCATGCATGCTGGCATAAAGTATGAGCAAGATTTATGAAATGTCTGGTATTTATTTCGTATGACTGAGATGCTTGGATTTTGTATGACTCATTACACTTAATGTACAAACAAAATAAGAAATCAACAAAACAAACCAAAAATGCTTGTCAGTCACAAAATTACAAGGTTAATATTTCTAATACATAGCAATATCAATAATGATAAACTTTACTTTGCTTCAAAAATATGAATATAATTTTTTTCTTTTTACATATTACATTATTGAATATTAATTATTTTATCAAGTTTTTACAATAATGAAATTGATTTTTATTTTTTAGCTTACTTGGTCTAAGGTTTTTTAGAAATAATAATAGACATTTTTTCAGTTCTGTCAATTTTTGCCAGTTTCTGTCGGTTTTTACAGGTTATAACCAGTTTCTGCCACCGGTAGTGCAAAAACCGGTTTATGCCGGCATAAAGCCAACCCTGCTTTAACGGTTATTAATTTTCGGTACCCCCTCCCTATAGCTTTCTGTGTCCACACTTGAAATTAAGCACCAATTATTACACCATAAAGAGCATGATACATTGCTAGAGGAGTGGAAACCATTGGGGAAGAATTTGAAACGTTGGGAAGAAAGTATTTTTTCTTGGCGGAGAAAATTTGAAAATTTCGAAACTTCTTGCACAAAAGAAAAAAAAGTATTCAGAAATTTATAATATTTATTTTTCAATATATTTTTTTATTAATTTATTTTTCTGTGTTCAATATCCCGCATGAAAACACTTAACTTTGTTAACTGCAAGCTGTGAGGTAACTCAGTCTCCCTGTGTACCGAAGTACCTTACAAGCTAATTTTCTTACTAAAACTGTAAATGCATGCATAAAATGAAATTATATCAATAACATCAACTTATTAGAAATGAGTTGATGTGTCCAAAAAGCACAGTGAAAGAAAATAAACTATTTTCTTCTGGTAAATTGAACATAAACTTATGTATTAATCTCATTTAGTATAGTATTCCAAATATTATTATTGTTCAAGATAAATGTAATTTTAAACATGTTTTTAAACTATAGTTAGTATGCAGGGCTCAACGTTACTGCTGGTCCCAGACCAGTGAAACTCGCCTTTGACCACCAGCTGCCAAAAATCGTCAATCACGCGAAACCTCTGGGCGCTTTACGCCAATCGACTATTTTTTACTGTTTAATCAGCGAGTTACAAATGAAGCAGTTTTTTTAAATAAAAGTGATCGCTAAGTACAAACAACAAACAGTTACAAAGTGGTTTTAAGTACTAGTAAGATTTTAAGTACAAACATGTTTAGTATTAAACTTAAATCGGACCAGTAATGTTGTTCTGCGGATTAATACATGTTCATGTTGACTGGTCCGAGGGACCAGTAAGCTTTTTTACTAATTTCCAACTCTGATAGAACCAGGACGAATACAATATCCAAAGAGTTGAAATTCAAGAGATTCCAAGGAGGTTGTGTAAGTTTATAAGTTTTCTGACCCTGCGGCCAAACTGACTATGGCCCACCTTGGTTTTCCTTCTGGCTCTGTCAAGGTGCTACAATTTTGCATGACCATATGAGTAAAAGATTTTTTTTAGTTTTTTAACATTTTTTTTTAAATTATGAATGTTTATTTTATAGTGAAGAAGCCATCAGACAATCTGGAAATCCTACCACTAAAAGTGTTGCAGAAATGGAAAATCATGTTTTTCAAAAAGCTAAAACAAAGGTACGTATTGCATGGGTGCATGAAGAAATAAACTATTTGCTTAGCCGTTTTAATCTGTATCCCTACATTTATTTAATTGTTTGAAATGCTTTATTGAATTTTCACGGATGATGACTATGCATTTAGCACAAACTAGGGATGCATCGATTAATCGGCCATTATCGGCCACGTTGCCGATTATTAATAATCGGCGGGGAAAATATTTTTAAAATAATATTTTCTAAAGTATACCTTCAAAAAGAAATTATAAAAAATAATTTTAGTAACAGTAAATAAATGCAATTTTCGGCAATCCTTACTATAACATGTGGCATAAAAGTGTACAGAATGAAAGCAAAACAAAAAGTTCATACAATGCATAAAACTGAATTGAATATGAAAACATAACCCCCAAAATTGATATTCATGTGGCAGCACCATTAGGAATATTTCGACTCTTGAACTTTTAAATTGAAACGCGAAAGCATTCATTTTATTTATAATCAGTAAAATTTTGCGAATCAATCGTCGGAAAAATGTTTTAAATAACGGAACTTAAGTTTCTTCCTCAATGCATTTTAAAACTGTGACGAATAAATTATATACAAGAAATAAATATTGCTCTTCAAACAAAAGTATAACATGTAGTACAAAAAGTGTAACGAATAAGAACAAAGCAAATAATTCAAAGAATGAAAGAAAATCCTCATAATTGATATAAATTTAACAAATTGTTCTTTAATTTTGAATAAACACCTATGGACAATAGGGTGGGGCGAAAAATAAAAATTTTTTTAGATCAACTTCTAATAAATGCTAAAAGTTGTCTTTGGTGATAGTTAGCTTTTGTGCAAATTTTTAGAAAAATCGGTTAATATCTTCAGGGGGCGCTGTGATCGCAAAGTTTTACCATAGCTTTTATAGTTATTTCATGGTTAAAATATGAAAAACAATGCCGTTAGCTAATCTCATTTCATTTTTTTTACTCATAAGATATATTCATGCATTCATTGGATATGAAATAACTCAAAAAAAAAAAAAAAAAAATTATATGATATATTCATGTTTCAAGCATCTTAAAAGGAAACAAACAGTGAAAAATAGTGATTTTTAGGATAATAATAAGTAAAAACTGATTTTTTTTTACAAAATGTGACATAAAAATTATGAAACTGCAAACATAGGACAACATTAAACAGCATTACTTAAAAATAAATGAAATATGTTTTTAAAAATCTGTACAAATGTACAAAACGTACATGATACAGATATTTTATGTGTCACAATTTGAGCTTTCGCAAAAAATCTTTTTTATTTTCAAAGAAAGGCAGTTCCTTTCGATCCTTTAAACGTGCAAGAACGAAACCATCCCTCGTTTCTATTCCACTTATAGTCATTGATGCAATCGTCACCAACTTCACGACGTGTTCCGCGGATTGAATATGACAAATAAATGTTCACATGTTTCAAAGAAAATGGGGAACATCTCCGGTTTTCACCGTGTAGCTTGTCTTCAGATGGCATCATTGTTATGGGAGCTTCTGTTATAAGCACCTTTTCACACTGCTAATTTATCAAGTCTGCATAGTCGGAAGAAAAGTTAATCTCAAAAATGATAAAAGTGTGGATGACATTACTATACACAGAATTTGTGTTTCTTAGTCTTAAAATTTGACGAGCAACTGACTGCCGTACATGCCTTCGATCATCATTTAACATTATCAGCAAAATATTTTCCGTACATACAAAAAAAAAAAAAAAAAAAAAGCTATTCCCTGAATAACTGGCTCAATGACATGTAACAGGTTGTCTGATAAATAATGCGACTGGTAGAATAACTTGCCACAAGTTTGGTGCACCACCCTTGCATGATGGGTTGCACTTAATGAGAAACCAGCAAGGTGCACATTTAACAATGACTGAAACTAGCATTTTTAAGTTTGCTGTCGGATATTCTGTGCAGATGTTCAAGCGCAAATTTGATTGACTGTCATGAGCCATCTAGAACGACTCCAGGAACTAGGTACTGTTTCAGAAAGATGCATGGAGCGGTTGGTGCTAATAACGGCTTCAAATATTTCCAGTAAATATTTCTGGTCTGTTCTTAGGTCAGCTTGGTCTATAAATGGCATGTTTTTCATATTGCTCTCAACTGCTTCATATTTCACTGTAATTAGAGATTCGCAGCTTGTCAACATTTTGCCAATAGAACCGCTGAACCCACGGGGACCAGTTATTCATCCATCTGAGTATTCTCCTATGTAGAGAAAAAGCAATTCACTGCCATGAAGCTGACATATTAACCACTGCAATGGCATATTAAAAATGTTTCGAGACGTTATATTTAACCACTTTTACTAATAACAAAACCTCCCATAACAATGATGCTATCAAGTTGGTGAGGATGCATCACTAACCATAAGTGGAATGAAAACGAGGGATGGTTTCGTTCGTGCACGTTTAAAGGCTCCAAAGGAACTACCTTTCTTTGAAAAATAAAGATTTTTTGTGAAAGCTCAAACTGTGACACATAAAATTTTCGTATCATGTACGTTTTGTACACTTGTACATATTTTAAAAACACATTTCATTTATTTTTAAGTAATGCTGTTTAATGTTGTCATATATTTACAGTTTCTTAATTTTTATGTCACATTTTGTAAAAAAAATTCAATTTTTACTTAATATTGGCCTAAAAATCACTATTTTTCAATGTTTTGTTTCTTTTTAAGATGCTTGAAATATAAATCTATCGTATAAAATAATTTTTGTGAGTTATTTTATATGCTTTGAATGTATGAATATATCTTATGAGTAAAAAAATGCAATGAGATTAGCTAACGGCATTGTTTTTCATATTTTTACCATAAAATCCCTATGAAAGCTATGGTAAAACTTTGCGATCGCAGCGCCCCCTGAATATATTAACAGATTTTCCTCAAAATTTGCACAAAAGCTAACTATCACCAAAGACCACTTTTGGCAACTATTAGAAGTTGATCTGAAAAATTTTTTATTTTTCGCCCCACCCTAATGGACAATTTTGCTACATTTTTCATGTATCGATACTATATTCCTTACCATAGTGCTTTTAGATACAAATAGTTACAAAGAAATAGTTACAAAGAATAAAAGTCTTGAATCAAATGGGTTCTAATAATTGGAAAAAAAAAAATTAAAAGCACTCCTAAATTAAAGTACTTACCACAGACCCTCCCACCTTTTTTAAAAAAAATTATATTTAGTTAACTTAGCTAACAATGAGTTAAAATGGTTATGTGTGAATGCAATTTTATTAACTATTATATTGGTTGAAAGCTTTGAAAACTGGTTTGAAGAAATTGAATAAAATTTTGAAATTATTGTTTGAAAATTAGGAAAATAGAAAAAATAATTATTTTCTCATAAATTTAGTAATAACTATTTCTGAAATCCGAATTCCAAAGGAAAGAAAAAAAAAAAAAACTAATGGTGAAATTGGTATTTAAAAAATAATCATCTTGAGCAATCGGCCGATTATCATCAGCCCATTAATCTGCTTATTTGCTTATTGGTGCATCCCTAGCGCAAACAAATAATTTTATTTGCATTATTTATGCACGGCTGCCACTGAATTACAATAATACATTCAAACTATATGCATTATGGAAATATTGTTTTCTATTTGTATGAAGAAATAATAATAATAATTATTTTTTTATAGGAAGAGTATTTGAGTTTTGTTGCTAGATTGATAATTCATGTTCGAGAAATGAGTAAGTCTTTTGCTATTCTTTTCTAACTGTTCTATTTTCTTTTGAATGAATGCAGGGCCATCATTTCAAGTTTTTCCAGTTAGAGGGGGGGGGGGGGGGCAAAGGGTACAAACCCAATGCAATTTCATTAGAAAACATAAAAAACCACGCCCACTTGTATGTGAATACAGTAGAGAACCAATTATCCGGGATGTTTGGGACCACAGCTATCCCGGATAACTGAATTTCCCGGTTTTCTGGATCGCTACAAAGCGATATTTGCCAATTGTTTATAAAACCCAAGTTACTATAACGAATAGTAATGCATCTCAAAATCTGCAGAGAAAACGATCCAGAAGTGCTTATAGATATTACAATATTAAAAATTTCTGAGCTATATGCCACTTATATGGTATTTATGAAGAAACCGTTCATATTCATTTAGGTATTTCAAAAGAAAAAAAAAAGCTCTTCATTTTTTAGAAATTGCCGAAAAGGCGTATTTTAAAAAGTGGCTGAAAAATCGACAAAATGTTGCCGGTTTTCTGGTTTCCCGGTATTTTGGTTCCCGGATAAAAGGTTCTGTACTGTACATTGATTTCTCAAAGCAAGCGGAGGGCAATTGACCCCCCTAAATGACGAGCCTGAATGAATGTGCTGTTTTTTTTTTCTTTTTGAACTCGTAGAAAAATGGTAAATGTTGATTCGGCATTAAATTAGTTGTTCGCAATGGCTGCTGTAGACTTTCCCTTTGTCATCAGTTTCTGCTTGACACAGCACCTATTATATTCGTATCTATCTCTATTTGATGTAATCATGTTATGTGTTCACTCAATAATTATATGCTCAACTTTAAACCATTAATGCCTTGAGTCCCTTTTTAGGGACGGTCTAAAAAAGGGTCGGAATTTCCCCAAAATGAACATTTCAACCAAATAATAGTGTCTAATGAGTACCTCGGTATTGTTTCAATTCGTTATAAACAGATTGCAGCACATAACCATTGTGAAGTGTGTTCTGTAGCAGTTTTAATATGATCGTTATCAGAATGACATCGTTTACAATCTCAAGAAAAAAAAACTAAGTTTCCAAAGTCATTCCCAGCTTCCCAGTTTATGTTAATTTCTGTTTTTATTTCTTCTTATAAACTGTCTTTATTAATATTATATCGTAGGCAGGAAAAAGTGTCTGAATTTCCCAAAAATGAACATTTCAACCAAATAATAGTGTTCAATTATTACTTTGGTATTGTTTTAATTCAATATTAACAGATTGCTGCAAATAACCATTAGTGTGTTCTGTAGATGTTTTAATATGTTCTTCATCATCAAGAATTTCATTGTTCACAATCTCAAGAACAAAAAGCTAAGTTTTTAAAATTATTTGCAGCTTCGCAGTTTATGTTAATTGCTGCTTTTATTTCTTCTTATAAAATGTCTTTTTTAATATTAGATCGTAGGCAGAAAAAAAAATTTAGTAAAAAAAGTATACCCTCTGGTGTCTATCGTCCCTTTCTAGGGACGATTTTTCTTTTCTTAATAAAAACATGTTTTTTACATGATATATTTTAAATTATTTTTCCTGGTCCATTAGACACTATCTGTAACCAGTATACAAAATATCTTTGGGAAAAAAATGTCAGGCATTAATGGGTCAAATAAAATCAAGAGTTGAGGCTACTCGGAATAAATAGATTCTACAATCTACATTTCACTCATTTTTTATCAAAAGTAATAATTTTTCTAGAAGAGACCTCCTCTATAAGTGGGAAAAAAGCGCTCATTGAAAAAACCTACTTCTTGTTTTAAATTGAATTGTCCAAAGTTATTCACATTCAGCCTTTTCCCATATGAGCTATAAATTTTTGGCTTCATTTTGTGTATCTTTGATTCTAAGTGTTTTGCATAATATCAGCGCTTTGCTGCAGTCTTTTGGTAGCTTCTTCCTTTTTACGATATTTCTTAATTATTTACTCTGTTAAACAACAATGATAATGTATTTTCTGTGTTTTTATTATGTTCTGAAAAATGTTTTAGACAAGTTCTCCTTTACATCAAGAACATTTTTAAGTTAAAAATCACCATTATTATTAATGCTTCTGTTAATCAGAAGATTTGCCAATTAGTCCTTAAAAAATAAATTCTGATTAATTTGTTTTCTGGTTATCTGGTTTATGTATAAGAATTCCAAACTATGAATTAAAAAATGACTTTTCAAACGTTCCGCAAGATTCTCCCCCTCCTCCCCCTACCCTCAGAAAATTGCTTATTTTACTTTTTTTTTTAATATTTAGGAAGGGTTGTCATTATTTTTGTTCGCAGTACTACAGTTGAGTGAAAGCCTTAAGTCCCCACAGGCTCTGGAAAACCCGAAGGATTTCCTAGAAGAAATCCTTGTGTGTATGGTGAATTCAGTTGAGATATTCCTGCGGATCTCCAGACCCTTCTCAATTGAGGCTTTCCTCGAGGGATTCATCTGAGGTTTTCCTTAAGGCCGATCGTACTGTGTGGATGGGTGGGAGATTTTCCTCCAGAGACTAGCTTTCGTATATTCCCATGGCGTCTCGGGACTTGAAGAAATCCTCAAGGCGGGCCTTCGGATTTTCTGGAGCATGTGGAGACCCCCCACCCCTATTTAAAAGGAAATCCTTCGGGTTTTTAGGAGAGTGTGGGGGAATTATCTTACTCGCCTATTACCTGGCGTTGCCCGGGTGTTTATTAATACAACATAGCTAATTATGATTGGTCTTAAATGAAATAGGTGAGTCTTAAATTGATAATTTATTGTTAATTGTAATCTCTGTTGGAAAATAGTCCTATTTAAATGTGTTAAATTTTATCAATTGGTATTCTTAAATGCTTACCTTTATGTCTCTACTTATTCAAAATTGGAAAAAAAAATAATGGCTGTTTTGAGACAAAAAATTTGAATTTTGAGCTTTTTGGATTTTTTTAAAATTTCAAAACTCACATATGTGAATTCTAGAACATCAAAGAACCTCTGGGCCAAGTTAGATGAAAATCCGACGAAAACTGGATTTGTATAAGGAACAAACATACATACAAACATACATCCATTTATATATATATATATATATATATATATATATATATATAGATTAACCAACGCGAGTTGTGGAAGAGTTACTGTCTAGTAGGGTAATCCAGGGCTAAGTCAAACTGCGGGGTTACTCACGAGTGTTATTATCCAAGCCCTCTGATTTTATCTCGCTAGATGTAAATGCGGCTCTGTTTGGGGGATTTTTATCATGTGATTTTGTTTGCAGGGGCGGGGGGAGGGTGGCAAACCGATCAGGGTTTGTATTCATCTTACAAACTCCTGCTTTTTAACAAGAGAATATAAGGGCCCTTAAAACTCCTGAATTTTGCACATGATCTCCGACCAACTCCTTATTTTTTTTTCTGTTAATACATGCCAAAAAATATTTTCTTCTTACACATATCCCACGGGGTGATTGTGATCGGGTATTATAACAGAATTTTGGCATTTTTTTTGTGCGTTAATATCGGAAATCCGTTATTCTTCGATATGCTTTTATCTTCCCACAGCCAAAATGTTTTTCCTGCCTCCAAATTCATGCGATTGTATTGATAGTTATTACTTTTGATGCCTTCATTTTAAATGATCCGGTTTGCGAATCAAATTTTTCTGATTTTTGGTTTGTGTACTTTGCTTTCTTAAGGTAAAAAGAAGTAAAACGTTTTTTTATTTCTTTTGAAATCGTGATTTAAAAACTTTTAAGAGAAATTCTGTGTACTTTATGAGAGTAGAAAGAATAAAATTTAAATGACCGATTTAATTTAAATTTTGTTTCAATTACGTTGATTGCTGCTAATAATAGTGTATCACAGAGCTTTAAAATAGAAATTAAAAAGAACTTTCTTTTAATAAATCCTGTTTAACGCGTTCACAATGAAAATTGCGATCTCTTTGAATCTGCCATTGGAATAAGCTTTTTTGCATTAGTGATGTTTACTATTCTCTGTCAAGAGGCAAATAACTAAAATTTTATTTTATTTTTTGTTTAAACCATCAAGTTGAAAAGTTTTAAATTCTGTTCTCTTACAGAGTACAAACAGCTTAAAAAAGTTGTTTTGGTCTCTACTATTTTTAGTTAGCTTAATATTTTTATTTTAATGATTATTTTATTTCTTCATGTCAATTCTAAATACAAAATTATTAATGAGTGTGTTATTTTTAGAATAATACAACATTTCAATCACTCTTTCTTTTTCCTTTGCATTTTGTAATTTTTTTTTTTAATTTATTTTCAAAATAAAATATTTTTCAATGGTTACCCCTTCTTCCTTTTGTATTTGAATTTTATTCTAAAACTGCTGACATTCAAGAAGCAGTAAATGCATATTTGACTTTCAGTTTAATATGTTAATCGATATATTGTGTGATTGCAAAAATAAATAGAGTACAAGAGTTGTAAAACAAATTTTAGATATGTTGTTATAAAATACGTCTCTTGACTGGTGAACAATCTTTAAAAATTGAAATTAACTCCTGCAAACTCCTTACTTTTAATTTTGAAATTTGAGTATGATCCTTGCCGAGGTTGCGGATCTCGTTGTTAAATTTGAGCCACGTTGTATCTGCATCGAAATTTTTGAAGGTCTTTTCCCGTTAGCTGTAAAATATGAATTCCCGTGAAAACTAACTAGGGTCGACGGACCAGTGAATGAACGCTAAAGCGAAATTTTGTTTTCAAAAATTCATAGCATCGTTACCAATTGTAGCATTTGCCAGATGAGAGTGAAACAAAAATTAGGTGATATGAGTGATTATTTTTTTAAATATTGTGCGAAATTTTATGGTTCTGGGTCAGGTTTTTCGGGGGTCGAAAGTAGAAAAATTGCCGTGACCCAGTGAATGAACACTAGGGTGGGGCGAAAAATAAAAAGTTTTTCAGATCAACTTCTAATAGTTGCCAAAAGTTGTCTTTGGTGATAGTTAGCTTTTGTGCAAAATTTGAGAAAAATCGGTTCATATCTTCAGGGGACGCTGCGATCGCAAAGTTTTATCATAGCTTTTATCGGGATTTTATGGTTAAAATACGAAAAACAATGCCGTTAGATAATCTCATTGCATTTTTTACGCATAATATACATTCATGCATTCAAAGCATATGAAATAACTCACAAAAAATTATTTTATATGATATATTTATATTTCAAGCATTTAAAAAGAAACAAAAACGTAAAAAAAAGTGTTTTTTTTTTTAAATATAAATATATCATATGAAATAATGTTTGTGAGTCATTTCATATGCTTTGAATGCATGAAAACATCTTCTGAGTAAAAAAACGCAAAGAGACTAGCTAAAGGCATTCTTTTTCATATTTTAACCATAAAATCCCTATAAAAGCTATGGTAAAACTTTGCGATCGCAGCGCCCCTGAAGATATTAACCGATTTTTCTCAAATTTTGCACAAAAGCTAACTATCACTAAAGACAACTTTTGGCAACTACTAGAAGTTGATATGAAATTTTTTTTTTTTTTTTGCCCCACCCTAATAAACACCCCAAATAAAAGACAAACGCAGTATTTTCCAGTCGTTTTCTTTTTGGAAGTGTAGAAGAAATTGATTACTACCTGTTTATGTAAGAAAAATGAAGGGCCAAGGGGGGGGGGGGGGAGTTGGAAGTCACTTTTTGTCAATTTTGAGATATTAGCGCTATCTAGGGGCTACGAAGGATTAATATCATCTGGCAGAACAACAAGGGGGAAAAAAGATGAGAATCGACCGAAATGTGCATGAAAACTCTATTAACTACAAAGGGAGTTACGAGAAATCAAACTTTGTTCTTCGTTTCTCTCGAAATCACTTTTTGGTCACTTTCATCTCCCCCCCCCCCCTTTCGCTTCAAATGTTTTTAAAACTTACTTTTTTAAAGAAAATTACAAGGTGTTCATTCACTGGTTTGTCTACCCTACACTCTGTACGAGGCTGAAATGTTAGCTTCGTTGGGGGACAGATACAAAAATATTATAGAGTGCAAAAATGCACGAAAAGACGCACGCTCGGGAAGAGTGAGCCACTCAATACAATTCCATCGGCGGCTCGATTCGCCCTAGGACGGTACTGCAATTAAAAAACAAACGGTAAAACATGAAAAAAAGAATCGAACGAGCAAAAAAGCTGTGAAAAAAGTGGATACATTCCGCACCAAAAAAAGTTGGACTTTCCATATGAAGAATCCTTACAATAAGATTCAAGTAAGTAAATTTTCACATATTTAAATTTGTTATTCTTTAGCTAACACAAATAAACTAACTTCACCTCTCTAGTCTTAATATTCAAATAATACATGTTTGCACATCATACAAAGTCAGTACTTTTCATTAATTCACAATAATAACTTTTTAACAGAAAAATGCACGTAGACGTAGTTTATAATATCAAACAGCATGTTAGGATAAGTATGAAAGCAAATTCTTTATCAAGAGGTAATTGAATTAATAGTGCCTGTAAAATAAAAAGAAAGACTTGTGCAAAATATTTACTTCATTCACCTTAATTGCGTAAAAATCAAAAAGACAACGTCTAAAAGCGCAAATGGGTTGAGTTAAAATTTGCAAACATGTTTCAAAGGCATAAAGCCCCCTTCTTCAGTGCCAAGCAAGAAATGGAAAAAACCAAAGTACCGGGAGATTTTAAATAGAAAGGGAGCAAAAGCTAGGCCAATCAGGTGTCAGCATTAGGGTGGGGCGAAAAATAAAAAGTTTTTCAGATCAACTTCTAATAGTTGCCAAAAGTTGTCTTTGGTGATAGTTAGCTTTTGTGCAAAATTTGAGAAAAATCGGTGAATATCTTCAGGGGGCGCTGCGATCGCAAAGTTTCATCATAGCTTTGTTATGGATTTTATGGTTAAAATATGAAAAACAATGACGTTAGCTAATCTCATTGCATTTTTTTTACTCATAAGATATATTCATGCATTCAAAGCACATGAAATAACTCATAAAAAATTATTTTATATGATATATTTATATTTCAAGCATTTAAAAAGAAACAAAACCGTGAAAAAAAGTGATTTTTTTTTAAATATAAATATATCATATAAAATAATGTTTGTGAGTCATTTCATATGCTTTTAATGCATGAAAACATCTTTTGAGTAAAAAAAACGCAAAGAGACTAGCTAACGGCATTCTTTTTGATATTTTAACCATAAAATCCATAACAAAGCTATGGTAAAACTTTGCGATCGCAGCGCCCCCTGAAGATATTAACCGATTTTTCTCAAATTTTGCACAAAAGCTAACTATCACCAAAGACAACTTTTGGCAACTATTAGAAGTTGATCTGAAAAACTTTTTATTTTTCGCCCCACCCTAGTCAGCATGTGCCGAGCCCGGATTTGGCGTTGCGTTCTTCGTCGTCTTCTGACAACGCCACGCAACGCCAAATCCATTTCTAGCTTGGCACTGAAGAAGGAGGCGTTATGCCTTTGAAACATGTTTGCCAATTTTAACTCGACTCATTTGTGCTTTTAGACATTGTCTTTTTGCATTTAACTCATTTGCGCACAAAGTGCACTGTTTTTAAACCTTAATTGTGTTAAATTTTAAATTACCTAAAGACTAGAATCAGTGGCAGATTAATCATGGCGCAATGGCGAGGAGTCCCAATGACATTTGGGATCCAAATCTGGGCACGAAATGAAAGTTGCTCAAATGTGAATCCGCCACTTACCAGAGTTAATCTGTACTGTACTAATGTCCAGATAATAAAATGACAATTGTGAACTATTCAGTATTTTTTATTCTTTTAATGTAGTAAAAATACTGTTACGTTAGTGACGAAAATTCAATGTATTTTTTTTTATGCTTTCATTTAGGCATCCGAGCCTTTGAAGAGATGCTGGCAGATCCGGATTGCGCAATGATAAGTCAGGTAAGTAAAACTACCTTTCATATAGGCATCACATTTCACTCAGCTCATTTATTATATTAACCTTTAGAAACCGGGCGGTACATATGTTGTACCACAAGTCTTTTTTCTTTAGAGGACGGGGTTGAAATTTTCACCGGAACCCTTTGGAGCCGGGGATTTTTTCAAGGTTTCATACGTCTTCTACGACAGTTTATACCTTCTCTTTTCAATGGAAAAGAAATCTGTGGTTCAACTGTCGTACCACCTGGGGTCGAAAGAAAAATTTCCAAAAAAACAGCCCGTATCCAAAAGGTTACAGCAACCGCCACTAATAAAATCACTGGATTATAAAGTCAGCCGCTTTTTAAAATCAAATCTGCTGGAACCGAGTCCTTACAACATCAAAACATGTTTAAACTCTCCTTTAATAAAATCAGTATTGCTGTTTAATAAAATCAAGTTTTTGAAAAGCGTGTGATAATGTTCGAAGTTGCCACAGACGTAATAAATTTCAAAATTATGTAGCACCAAGAAGTGGAAGAGTCTCGGAAGATGAAGAAATGCATGCCGAATTTGCAGTCTTCAATGGGTGTATACGATTTCCGTCAATCAAATTTCTATGCACCAGTATTTTAAGACCCGTCTGCAAATAAAAATGTTAATATTATTTAGTTTACTGTATTTTGAAACTTTTAAAACTATATAGAAATGCAGTAGTTTATTTATTGTTCACATAAAGGATCTTTAAAAACTTTTCTTTTAGTGTAGGTATGCCGCTTTATAAAATCAAATGCCATCAGGACAAATGTGGTTTTAATAGCTCTGTATTTTTGATCAGGGGCACCCTAAGTTTAAATTTTTTGGTGGGAGTTTGCCGAATGGACTCCAAGTTTCCCTGAATGATATACATCTGACGAAACAAGACGTTTAGCCATTTCAAAATTGCGGGTATGTCCTAAATTTGCAGAATAAGGAAGTTTAGAAAGGCAGACCTGCCAACTCTCTTGTTTATTACTCCATTCTCCAGATTGTAGGTTTGAGTATTGATTTTTCCCGTGTTTTATTCCATTTTTGTATTTTCTTATTTTTTTTTTTCAAAATGGAGTCATACTTTCATCTGTAAAATATAGTTATTCACAGCCAAAATGGATGGCGTGGCTATCAGCGCTGATCTGTGCACAATAATCCTGAAGTTGCGCCATTTGCATCAATGTGCACCACCAAATACCGTCTGCTCCGAAAGTTTTGTTACCCGTTTTGCGCCGAAAGGTGCCTCAAAGCGTTCCATTTTTACAATTGCCATTTTATTAGGATTTTTTTATTGAAATCTTCGGCTCGAATGACTGTGTTGTCATTTCTGTTTTACTCTCAATGTTTTATAATCGTAAGATAGTAGGAATGAAGTGTCAGGCTATATATGTGCAATCTTTTTGCATCCATTATACTATTTGAAAGTTAAGCTTGCAGATAGTTTCTTAGTGGTTTACAAAGCGATAGCTCAAATTTTTTTGTTTATTTTTTTTCCAAACATTTTTTAAAAAAATGTTTGGTCTTCAAAACATCTGGCAAAATTTGAAAACAAGCGATTTGTTGCAATTCTCTTAAGCTAAAACGATCATTTTGATTTAGTTCTCATTCTTATACTGTAAAATCTTGAAAATAACCCCCCCCCCCTATTTTCAAAACTAAACTGATAAATTTCAGGTTGGGGCGTTATAATCGAGATTTTTTATACAGTATATTCAGGATAAGAGAAATTTCACTTTTTTCCAAAAAAGGGGAGGGGGGTTATAATCGATGGGGGGGGGGGTTACTTTCGGGATTTTACGGTAGTTTACTTTGTGGGATAATTCTGTAGTTTTAGCAAACTAAAAAATAATACAAAATGAAATATTAAAAAATAATAATTAGATGAAGGATGATGAAAACATTAATTTTGCTTTTAAGCTGTTGCATATTTGACCTCTAATGTATTTAAAATAGTTAATAGATTAGTGGTATAACAGCAGATAGCGTATTGTATATACGTGTTGCAGACGTATTGTATAAAGTGGGGGCAAACTTGGCTTGGCAGCAATGTGATCCATGCCGGGGGTCAATCTATGATATTTGACCAAGGTCCTGTTTTTGGAATTTTGTGAAAACTAATTCCTAATTTGGTGAAAAATAGTTACGGCAAAAAAATTCCATAATGTTCCGTAAACTCAGATTTCTGTGAAGAGTCAGTTTTGAGTGTAGGATTTTAGTGAAAAGTCCATTTTTGAGTGACTGAATTTTGTGAAGAATCCTTTTTTGAGTTTCTGAATTTTGTGAAGGGTCCTTTTTTGAGTGACTGAATTTTGTGAAGGGTCCTTTTTTGAGAGCCTTTTTTGAATTTTGTGAAGGGTCCTTTAACGGATCTAGTTTCTCTCTAGATTGGCCCCTGCATGCAAATCCTAATCTCAGATCCTAATTTTTGAAATTATTCACTATGAATATGTGTTGAGCTTTGTGTATATCTCTTTTAGGCCAACTCCATTGGTGCAAGTTCTGTTCTCACTCCGGGGCCCATGATCCACAGGCCCTGCGCAGAAAATATGCCATTGTCCCTTGTGATGCCGGGGCCTCGGGAACCTAGGCCATTGAACCTTGCTCCGCAGGTTAATGGCCCCCGCGAAAGGGAGATGGCTCCAAGAGAAGCGGCCGAGAAGGAAAGTGCCCGACTGATGGAGATCAGAGAAGCCGAGCATTCAATGAAAATGCGAGTCTGGGAAGCGAAACTTGCAGCATACGAGGAAAAGAAGAAGTACTACGCTAAGCTCAGAATTGAAAATGTGTAAAAATTTGAGAATAAATTGTTTGAATTTTGGGATGTGAATTAATTTTCTCGTCAATTTTTATCCCGTAACCTTTTCGTAATGAAATGTTTTTTTTTTTTTTTTTTGAACTTTACCAGGACACCTTTTGGATCCGGGCTATTCGTATAGAAGTTTTCTTTTCAAGACGGGCGTTACAACTGTTGAACCGTAGATCTCCGTTCCTCTAAAAACGGGAAGGTGCAACGGTAAGCACTTAGGTTTTATGACTTCGCGGTTCGGATACAAAGCCGTAAACCAGCAGTAAGGGGGTGTGAAATCTTTTAAAAATTCCCCGCTCCAAAGGATAGGAGCGAAGATTTCAACCCTGTCCTCGAAGAAAAAAAACTTGTGATACAGCATTGTGTACCATCCTCCGGTTCTTAACCTTTTGGATCCGGACTATTTATATAGAAGTTTTCCTTTCAAGGCGGGCCGGTACAACTGTTGAACCACAGGTCCCTTTTCCTCTGAAAATGAAAGGTGCAAGGGAAAGCACTTAGGTTTTATGACTTCACGGTTCGAATATAAAGCCGTAATCCCCCAGTAAGATTTTATGAAATCTTGGAAAAATCCCCTATTCCAAAGGGTAGAAACGAAAATTTCAACCTCGTCCTCAGAGGTAAAAAGACTTGCAGTACAGCATGTGTACCACCCGGTTCTAGAAGGTTAAAAGTTAATGTAATGGAGAAAGGTTAAGTTAGAACTGAGGTTTTTCATACAAACCAAAATAGTAGTTCTTTTTAAGGATTATGGAAACAATCACCACACCATTGTTCTATTTAAACTCTTTATTATTTAGACTCCATGTTCACTGTTTGAGTGACAAATATGTTCCGTCCTCTAGGGCTGGGCGATGTAGGTATATTTCTACATCGTGATGCATCGCCAACCTTACATCGCGACGTTGTGATGCATCGCGATATTAAAAAGAGAAAAAGAAATTCAATACAGGTGCTAAAAGTATCACTCTAAGCTATCTACTTTTTCACCGACTCATAACCTCACAGAACTAAACAGTTGCGGTGATTAATCACACCCTTTCTAACTGGAGCTGTAAAATGCGGCTGGCTCGTCGAAAATCCAACTGCCTAACCTTAATTTTTTTTCACATTGGTCAGGATTTGGTTTGTTTTGGCTCTCTGCCAAATTTAACACCGTTGTAAGAGACAAGAGATTAAATTTCCAGAAATAACGTCATCATTGGTTGATATACTGAATTTGGGGGGGGGGGGGGTCCTTCCAATTCAACATCAGTGTGAGCAGTAGATTATAATAGGTATAGAACTTAGAACTGGTGTACCGTACATCAGTGTGGTGCCGATGCATCGGTTTAGAGAAAAATTCTAAACCGGTGTAATGATGTAGAGTGTACACCGGTGTTTCGCGATACATCGATGAATCGCCCAGCCCTACCATCCTCTTCCAGTACGGATTCTCGGTTAACTGAATATTCCGCTATTGCCCGATTGTGATCTGTATTGTTGCGTGATTGGAGTTTCACAATTGCATATTGCTCTGTCCCTGGGAGCTTCCACAGGACAAAATAATTAATTTAACTCTTTTAATTATTAAAGAATATCTAATAATCTTCTCCATGGCTGAAAAATTATATTATCTGACAAACCAGGTAAATATTTTGTCATCTATATATAAAGATTACGGGCTCTGTTTGTGGCAAGAAGCCTCCACAGCACCTACAGACCTGAGACTTGGCACAAAATTTTAACGTATCCCAGTAAACTGCACCTTGAACACTGAATTCTAAATTTTGAAATAGGTATTTTTAAATTTATTAATTATTCTCATTTTCGGTGAATCCGGCATAATTGAGGGGCAAAACTTTCCCTTATCCCATAACATTATACATTGCTTGAAAGGGATTTTTTTCGAAAAGAAAAGTTTTAGCACGTTTCTCTCCGTTAATTAGAACAGGAGATATTACTTACTCAAAATTAGTCAATTTTCAAGCAAATATTGAACGCAGCATCTCTCTATCCTCTTCAGTCCCAGTTGAAGGTACACATATGTGTACCTTTTTAGTTGTTATTTATATTTGGTTTCAAAGCAAATTATAACAAAAAAGAGTATGCATTATAAAATCTAAGATTGTAGCATTTATTTTTCATCAATCGAAATTTTTTTCTAGGTATTATTCAGACCTAAAAAAGGTTCAAAAACTTGAAATTCAAATGGTTGAAAAAATCAGGGCTGAAGAGGCAAAACTGAAACACTGGGTCCATTTTCCAGACAGCTGCACCTTCGTCCATGAAGTTACATAGTTGTTTAAATTTGAGTATTAAGTTAAACCTTGAAAATTGACTAAATTTGAGTAATTAAAATCCACTATTACTTAATTTGATGTCTTTTGATTTTATTTGGTGAATTGTTTTGAACTGTAACAGGACGTTTAGAGGAATTTCAAAGGTTGTGGAGCACATTTGAATTAAAGAATATAATAATTTTGCTTCAGAGGGTTGGAGTGAATTTAAATTCATTCAGTTGACTCCCTTGATTTGTATAAAATGTTTTCAATTAAAATCACTATCAAGGTATCCGTAGTAGATGCAGTGATTTTTTTCAAAACTCCTAGCAAGTCTGATCAGGTGGTGCCATCTATTGAGGACCATGTCATAAGACATTCTTATGCTGTGAATTTCTGATAATTAGCTACTACTTCCAGAACACCATGTAATTTTGGAACTAAAATAAAAAAAAACTAAAAGATAACACAATTATTAGGATTACTAAAAGCTGCTAAATACACTAGTATAATTATAGTAATTGTGGTCACAAACTAGTAACTAACAGTTGGAATGGGATTAAATGTTGTTTTGTATTAATAATTGCCGTTGTACGAAATTTACTGTAAAATGATTCATAATGAATCAAATCTATATAATACATATATAAATGGATGTATGTTTGTATGTTTGTTCCTTATATAAATCCACAGTTTTCTTCTGATTTTCACCAAACTTGGCACAGAGGTTCCTTGATGCACTAGAATTCACATAGGCAGGGTTTTGAAATTTAAAAAGCTCAAAAGTTAAAAATTTTTGTCTCAGAATGGCCATTTTCTTTTAATTTTGAATAGATAGAGTAATAGAGATAAGCCTTTAGGGTCATTCCATAGAAATGTCAACCGCAGCTGAAGAAAAAAATATGTTGAAGTGAAAAAAGTATCAAAAAATAAATGATTAAATAAAAATCATACAACATAAGAAGTTAAAAAAAATTGAAAAAGTATTGTAATTATCACTGAGATTAGCCATAATAAATAGTTTGTAGCGTGTTTACTGCTTGTTATTCAATGGT
>JAXGGA010014866.1:0-30828 GCA_038373865.1 Uloborus plumipes | reverse complement strand
GTTAAAAATTCTCATAAAATTCAATTTTTAAAATAAAATTTTAAATTTATGAAAATTAATTCCTAAATATTATAAGAAACTGATAAATTATACTTCAAACAAGAAAACAGCTGTAATAGAGCAGAAATTTGCCTTAGAACCAATTTTCATATTATGCCGTTCCCTTTTTGTGTAACGTAAGTTACTGTCTTATTTTTAACTGTTAAATTTTGTGAAATTTAAGTGCATCGAATATTTTTGCATTTTAATTTTGCTTTTGACTGGCATTTTCACTGAATGCTTTTGTACAAGGTTTTTGTAACAATATTTGTCTGTACTAAGGAGCTAACTGCATAAGAGTTGGTCAAAATGTAACGAAAGTTACCGTGGAATTGCCCTTATGTGCCTTCGTCTTCTTGTTATCAATGTGTTAAGTCTTAAAAAGTCTACAGAAGTTTTAATAAAAGTCGATGCAATGAAGTAGTTTAGAAACAGACCCGTCATTCCGAACTTTTCTGGGGGCAGGGGTGTACTCAGTGTAATTTCTACCAAAACACACTGAAAACCACTCCCACTTACATTAAAACTTTGGATTCACAAATCCAGAAAAGGCATTTGCCCACTCCTCCCTCAAAAACACCCTAAATGACGGGTGTGTTTCGGAGGAAATCCTCGAAGAATAAAACGTAGTTCTGAAAGCCAGCTACTGTTTTATTTAGTCTTTCACAATGCAAAAAATATCGAATACTACAATAAACTAATACTTCCGAAATATAATCTTTCAATAGCGCATCCATAAACCTTCCTAATTAAATTTACATAATTCGGAATTCATCATGATATATTTATTTTCTCGAGTAAAACTTAGTTTAGTATTAAGTTCAGAGTACGATTCCCTTTCCTCGACTAATTTGAAGGTACATAAAACTTCTAAACTGTTTCTAATTACAATAAAATACTTTCCTTTTCAACAGAGCATCTACGGAAAGGCCATTCCCTTTGTTATAATTGGTTTTCTTTGCCTGACTGCTGGAATTTTAGCTACCTTCTTGCCGGAGTCTCTAAATGAAAACCTACCTCAAAGCATTCAGGACCGAGAAGAATTTGGAAAAGATCAGAAATTCTTCTCTTGGAACAGGTATTTTTTCTTTTTACAAAACTGATTTACAGTAACTCTCACTTATACGCCTCCTCATTTATGCGCCTTTTTCACTTATACGATTATTTTGAATGGTCCCAGCACATTCCATAGCAAAATAATGATAGTATCATTCGTTTATGCGTCGCTCTAAAGATAAATATTTCACTTATGCGCCGAATTGTCCCTAAAATATAAAAAATGTAGTTCATTTTCTTTAAAAAATAAGCATTTTTCTTCATTTTCCTCTTTAATATTTCGCCTTCATTGCTCACGGAAGGCATTTTTTCCGCATGAACTAACTGAAGTTCGGAGAGGGACAATTATCTATTATGCATCGTTTTAAAGGGAACAGTTTGTAATTATGTATGCTTCAATTTTTGTTTTCTCTTTATCATTGTAGTTACGTTACAGTAATTGCCAAAACGTAGTAATGTGTCCCTTGTTTATAGAAACATTCTTATTCTATTCTCTTAATTCTTATTCGTTCTCTCATTAGAACCTATGTTGCGCTCTAGTCCTTTAAATAGGCTTGTTCACTTATACGTCTCTCTCACTTATGCGCCTTTTTCTGTCGGTCCCTTGGACCTGCTTTCACTGTATACAAAAGAGAGTTCACTGTATACAAAAACTGAGAAATGTAAGAGTATAAGATAGAGTTTTAGGGGAAAACAAAATCACTGAGGGAAAAGATCATGCAAATAAATCGTTACAGCAGGTTTCCAGCATAGTCTTAGAATTAATAATTACACTGCAATAAATTAACTGCTGTTTTTATAGTATAATCCTGGCAGCCGAGGTTCCAATTTAAACTGTAAAATGCACAGTAATAAACTATAAAACTAGCAATTTTGCAGTTTCTTACTGAAAAGTTAGCAATTTTACAGTTTATTGTTGTAAAATTTAGCTGTATTATACTGTAAAAACGACAGTATAATACTGGCAGGAGAGGTTCCAGTTTAAAATTGTAAAATGCACGGTAAAAACTTCAAAATCGACAATTTCACAGCTTATTACTGTAAAAGGAGCAATTTTACAATTTAGTACTGTGAAATTAAAAATGTTTACAGTTTAGTACTATAAAATTAGCTGTATTATACTGTAAAAACAACATTCATATTTTAGTGTAGGGTGCGTCGATTTTAACTTTTTTTAATCGAAAACGACTGTGGTGGGAAAGGGTTGTGTATTGATATCAAATGTTTGCAGAAAGAATTGCTTTCAAATCAAAATGTATTTATCATTTTGAATATATTATTTTTTTTAGACTGATAAATTTTTCAGAAATGTATTCAAGTCGATTTCAATACTCGTATTTATTTATTTATTTGTTTTTATTTTAGAAAACGAGCCGTTTGTGAAGGAAAAGCGGAGTCACTTAAGATGAAACATTCAACTTGAAAATAGTAAAAAAAAAAAACACGCAGAGAAATTCTCATTTATGTTTGAAATCTCATCAAACTCCAGATTTTCTAGAAATTTACAATTTTTACATTGTAATTTCCGTTCAAAGGAATAAAAATAAAACATTTTTTAATGGAGTTATCGCAACATGAGTGCAATTTGTTTTATTTAATTTAACACTGTCATGTATTGTTATTAAGTTAAATTTCCCATTGATTATAATCTGCTATCTTATTTGGATTACCACAAAAGGGCAAAAGTACAGTCATGACGTGAAAAGAAAAACGAAACATTTTTTCGTATTTGAAAACTGATCGCATTTGGGACACATGAAAGTTGTCAATCATTCATGAAGTACTCCTCTGGTAAGTTGAGGTAAGTAACATTGTAGGTGGTCAACTTACCACCTACAATGTTCCCCTCTTAGTCGGTTAATAGGATGGGTAATTGGAGCTGAATTGAGTGGGTTAGTTTTATAGTCTTTTTAATTCCTTTTACGTAGTAAAGGAAGTATTGTGATCAGGAAAAAAAATTCGCTCAAATTTGGGTCTAAGTTTTGATTTTGCTCACCCCGAATGAATGTTGAGCAGTCTTTTCGACCTGTCAGCACGCGCATATGTACCTACCAACATAAAACCAGCCGAAAAATCCTTTTCAACCACCCCCGAGTTAATTACAACGAGTTTTCTCGTGATGTCTGTATGTACATATGTTTGTGTGTATGTGTGTGCGTATGTATGTATGTATGTCACATAACTCAAAAACTATATGCCGTAGAAGCTTCTAGTTTGGTATGTAGGCTCTGAGGATGGTCTAGTTGTGCACCTCCTCTAGTGGTTGCATTCGAATGTTCCTAAGGGGGTGTTTTGCCCCTTTTTAGGGGGTAAATCAGTTTTAATTTCAATGCAGGCTGAAGTGATATGAATTGGGGCGACCACTTAGCGATATATCCGCCAAGCTTTTAGTCGCCAAATGTTTGACGGGCGACAAATTTGGCAAAAAAAATTATTTTTGGAATTTGGGTTGTATTTGGCGCTATTGGCGATAGTTTGCGAAAAATCCACTGAAGGATGTGGAAATCGGTGATATTTAGAAAATTAATCATTGTAAAATAAATATTTGCATCATTGTGTGGCAAACAAGGGTTGTAAAGGTTTGAATTGTTATCTTGCTCACTCCAAGCGCTATTTTAATACTTAAAGCATCTACTAAGAAATTTACACGTAAAAGGAAGTAGTGTGGGGTCCATACCAGATTTTTTCAAATGTATTCCAACTCAAATCTACGTCAATTACCCTTTCCAATTACCCGAAAAAGAGGTAAATGCTGTTGGAGGTCAATTTTTCAGAAGCCCATTATGACTCTACGTAATTAAGTTATTTAATGATTGTCAAAGGATCGCATCTACATATTAAAATGAGCATCAACTTTAAAATTGGGAGTGATGACACCCTTTTAATCGCATATCTGTAATCAGCAACGTCATTTAAATGTGTAACCATTTTTGCCCCCAATTAAGTTTCTGAAACGATTCCGTATCACTAGAATAACTATATGATACAAAATGGAAAAAACAGACCTTTGTGCATCAAATTAAAAGTAGTAAACAGCGTAGATAAAACAAATAAACACTTGAATTGCAGACATGTGTTTTGAGATTTCAAGGAACCCCTTTTTAAGTGCAACAAAGTGTGAGGTCTGGCACGTAAAGTCATCTGAGAAAAGCAACACTGTGGGGAAAAAATCTGGCATGGACCCCACACTACTTCTTTTTACGTGTAAATTTCTTAGTAGTTGCCTTAAGTGTTAAAAAAGTGCTTGGAGTGAGCAAGGTAACAATTCAAATATTTACTCCCATATTCTGCCACGAAACAATGCAAAAAATATTTTACAAAGGTTAATTTTCTAAATATTGCTGATTTTAATGTCATTCAGTGAATTTTTCGCAAAATATCGCCAATAGCGCCAAGTTGAACCCA
This sequence comes from Uloborus plumipes, assembly GCA_038373865.1. Taxonomy (NCBI): domain Eukaryota; kingdom Metazoa; phylum Arthropoda; class Arachnida; order Araneae; family Uloboridae; genus Uloborus; species Uloborus plumipes. The sequence goes on along the minus strand of JAXGGA010014866.1, from coordinate 26,328 downwards.
AATTCAAAAAAAAAAAAAAAATCGCCAAATTTGTCGCCAACTTGGCAATGTGTTGCCAAGTTGGCGTCAAACACTTGGCTACCAAAAGCTTGGCGACCAAAAGCTTGGCGACATATCGCCAAGTGGTCGCGCCAATTCATATCAGTTGAGTCTGCATTGAAATTAACACTGATTTACCACAAAAAGGGGTAAAACACCTCCTTGGGAACATTCGAATGCAACCACAAGGGGAGGTGCACAACTAGACCATCCTCAGAGCCTACATACCAAGCTAGAAGCTTCTACGACATATAGTTTTTGAGTTATGCGACACACATACGCACATACATACGCACATACATCTGCACATACGTACATAAAGACGTCACAAAAAAACTCGTCTTAATTAACTCGGGGGTGGTTGAAAAGGATTTTTCGGCTGCTTATATGTTGGTAGATACATATGCACGTGCTGACAGGTCGAAAAAACTACTGAACATTCATTCGGGGGTGAGAAAAATCAAAATTAAGGCTCAAATTTGAGTGATTTTTTTTTCACGATCTCAATACTTCCTTTACTACGTAAAAGGAAGTAAAAACAGTTCAAATAGATTCCATATAACTTGTAGATTAATTGGAGATTAACAAAGCAAACAAAAGAAAATGCAACCTAAAGTAGATACTTATTATATAATTCCCATCAAGTAAAACAAGTTATACCAAAATTTTCTAAAGAAGTCCATAAGTATTAAATCTGTGGATAGGTACCAAAAATGTTGCAAGTTACTTTTTTCAAGTATTTTATTGCAGCAGCTTCAAAGTTCAATGAATTACGTAAAATCACAAAACTTTCTTACATCCATTAATAGTTCAGACATTTGTATTACTTGTAGCTTTAGATTATTTGTTAATATACATGAAAGACACTTCATAACGTAAAAAACTCAATTGGAAAAAAGTAAGAGTTTGTCCCCTGAACACAAAAATGTCGTCTTATAAATGAAACGGAGTCATAATAAATTAGCAATAAACTTCCTCCGAAAAAGTGGACATTGTAAAAAATGAATGTTGTTTTTACAGAGTAATTCTTTAAAACAGCATTAATTTTTATTATTTTTAGTAGCTAATTTTATCGTAATAAACTGTAAAAATCGATAATTTTACACTAATGAACTGTCAAATTGCTCATTTTACAGTACTAAACTGTAAAATTGCTAATTTTAGTTTATTACCGTACATTTTACAGTTTTAAACTGGAACCTCTGCTGCCAGTATCATACTGTTGTTTTTACAGTATAATACAGCTAAATTTTACGGCAATTAACTGTAAAATTGCTAACTTTACAGTAAGAAAATGTAAAATTGCTAGTTTTAGTTTATTACTGTGCATTTTACAGTTTAAAATTGGAGCCTTGGCTGCCAGTATTACACTGTAAAAACAACAGTTCGTTTTTGCAGTGTCTGTAAAAAAATCAATTGCAACATTATTTGGACTTCAGCAGTTAGTACCGCTGTTAAATAGTTGATTTGTTTCAAAAAAAACAACATTACTTTCCGGTCCCTCTAATATTATAAATTAGCAATAAAGTTCCATTGGAAGAAATTATGCAACGAACGCAATTGTAACATTACTTATGCTTTACCTACATTATTTACTACTTTTAACAAGCTGGTAGTTATAAAAGCAAGCGTTTCATCTATAAAAGAAAGCATTCCATCTATTTCAAGTGCCAAAGTCAACTATAGTGGCTGATTCAATTACAGAGCCGAGGGATGTGTTGTTAAATGGCTGGTTTCCCTGTTTTGTTGCAGAAAAGGAGAACTTCCCGCCACTAAGCTTTTTTAAAAAACATTTAGACTCTTCAAACGATTTCCATTGCCTTGAAAGAATGAACTGATTGCTCAGCTGAGGCCAATTCATTCAATTTTCATGACTGTTGAAGAGGAAGTATTTTGTAACTCGTAACAGAGTTACTAACAATAGGGTAACGTTCGAAAGCTTTTTATTTGTCGACATGCTGTTGGGAGACCTGTTGCGTACCGTGAGATTTTGGCAGACCTTGTGAAATTGCCCTTTTATTACATCTTTTGTTTGAGTGATGATTTGACTTTTTTTGGTTCGGAATGCGAAAAATAATTATGTGAAAATTTACGAGCTCGCAAGGTAATTTCTCCCATGACTGCTTTATAGTGAGGAAGTGTGAAATCTCGGTAAGTCTTTGCGTTTAATCCCATTTTCTTCGGAAACCCTAAAAATGGGTTTTGATTTTTAAATCCGATTCTTAAGTGCTGATAGTTTATGGTGATAAATAGTTTTAAAATTATATCAGCACTCAGTAAGTTTTTTCGTTTCTTTCCATTTTCTGCGGAAACCCTAAAAATGGGTTTTGATTTTTAAATCCGATTCTTAAGTGCTGATAGTTTATGGTGCTAAATCGCTTTAAAATTGTATCAGCACTCAGTAAGTTTTTTCGTTTCTTTCCATTTTCTTTGGAAACTCTAAAAATGGGTTTTGATTTTTAAATCCGATTCTTAAGTGCTGATAGTTTATGGTGCTAAATAGTTTAAAAATTATATCAGTACTTAGTAAGTTTTTTCGTTTCCTTCCATTTTCTTTGGAAACCCTAAAACTGGGTTTTGATTTTTAAATCCGATTCTTTAGTGCTGATAGTTTATGGTGCTAAATAGTTTAAAAATTATATCAGCACTCAGTAAGTTTTTTCGTTTCTTTCCATTTTCTTCGAAAACCCTTAAAATGGAGCAAATGCACCCATAGCTCGATCATAGCATCCTAAGACTGCAGTTTCGCTCTTATTATGGGCTCCTCAGTTAGGAATAGCCAATGATCGAGCCAGAGGCAAAAATCCTCTTAATGTAGCTAAGATAGCCAACAAACTGATAGATAAAGTGAATTTATCTTACCAGCGAGCGTCCGCAAACTATGGTGCGGCTCAACTCGAAATTTGAAGGCAAAAGCTGGGTAATATGCAACGAGTTACCGCCCGTAAGCCAGGGCTGAGGCAGAACTGAAGCAAATGCACCCACAGCTCGATCATAGCATACTAAGACTGCAGTTTCGCCCTCATTATGAGCTCCTCAGTTAGGAAAAACCAATGATCGAGCCGGAGGCAAAAATCATCTTAATGTAGCTAAGATAGCCAACAAACTGGTAGATAAAGTGAATTTATCTTACCAGCGAGCGTCCGCAAACTATGGTGCGGCAGAACTGTGGGTGTATTTGCTTGAGCTTTGAAAGGCTAGTTGCATGAGCTACACGAACAGACGTGAAACATTTCTATTCATTAATGAACGGAACCATTTCTCAGTAGCCATTTTACTCTGCTTTCAGCGTATATGTAAGCTCAAAAGCACCTTATTATGAGCAATATAACCTATGCACACGTTGTTTTCATTGTGACAGCGCCGGCCGGCTCCATCGAGTTTACGAATGAATGTTTCGTAGCGAAGACTTAGGATTAACGTTGCATTTCCAAAGCTGTCCGAAAGAAAAAAAGTTTCACTTCTTTATAAGCTTCTTTATATTTCATTAGGTCACACTGCCCTATTTCTGTCTTCTCCAAGCGTATTATGGGCATCAAATATGATAAAAATATGTTTTACTCGTGTCACAACCGTCCCCACGTAATTTGTCACAACCGACCCCAACCCACTACTTTTGAAAACACCAATCGCCATGGCAATACAAAATAGCCTGCATAAAAAGTAATCACTGCTATTTCACTATTAAGGTTCACTACTAATGGGGAGGAAACTTTCATTTTTCTATCTGTACCCATTCAACAGGAATTACTAAAAGACATCGAACAAAAAAACTTACTTTTGACTGTTAAAAAGTAGCCAACCCCTCTGCTAGCGTTAATGTCGCTCGATGGCTACCGCAATGCTTTGACACACATTCAGACAAACATGCTGATACTCTCCCTCTTTGCTTCAACCAGGTATTAATTATGGTTTAGCTAATATGACGCCCGTCACAACCGTCCCCAGTCTCCCCTACCATGTACTCATATGACGATATTTGTTCACTAGAAAAAAGTTATTATGGAAAACAATAAATTTCATGTCATTTCCCCATTAAATGATTACATTTTCAACTCATTGTTGCAAAAATTTGTTGCCTCGCAACAGCAATATTAATAGTAATCATGATGAAAATTTTGAGCCAAGGCTTCTCTGGAGTAAGTATGAAATATTAATAAGTAGTCGAATTTAAAGCGATTTGTCCTAAATGATTAAATATGAATTCCATTGAAACAAAACGTGGTTGATATGAAACTGTAATAATAATGATAATGAGAATTTTAAATGAAGGCTTAACTAAATCAAACATGAAACTCATTAGCGGGTAACGTACGTAGTATGTGTTAAAATCTTATGAACAACGAGAAACTAGAATTGCTTTGAAATATAAATTAGTTGAAAAGCCGTTGATATTTAAATGACTTTTGATTAAGCTAGTACACAAATAAATACCAGAGAATAACAAAGATTATTTTTAGTGTCAACCGTTTAAAATTTTAGACGCGTTGATAGTTTCTTCCTTTTTTTTTCACAGTTTATTTTATGGAGCATTTGCTTAAGAAAATTAGGTGAAGTTTCGTAATGGAAACATTACCTTATTTCATAAGTACACTTACACTAAAAAGAATAAAATAAAATAATTTTGGAAAAAAATAGAACCGACTTCAGTTGGAAATTGCTCTAAAAAGTAAAAAATATTTTTTTTTCTTTGAACACCATCGAAACTACTTTTAAACATAAGTTTTGAAGTCGGCGCAAAAACGATATAGGTAAAATGATATTTAACCATATTTTTCCAACATTTTTCGGAGAAACCATTGAAAATTAAAAGCAGAATATTTGTACCATTACACGAATGTGTGGTAATGAATGAAATGTATGCAAATGCTCTTAAAGAACCTGGATCCATTAAAATTTATATAGTTGAATTGTAGTTGAGTATGATTCTATACATTGTTTTTGCGCCGACTTCAAAACTTATGTTTAAAAGTAGTTTCGATGGTGTTCAAAGAAAAAAATTATTTTTTACTTTTTAGAGCAATTTCCAACTGAAGTCGGTTCTATTTTTTTCCAAAATAATTTTATTTTGTTTTAAATTCTTAGCAGAAATTATACGTAGATACCATGTACAATGTAAATCCACCAGCATAACTAAAAAATATTTTTTATCCTTTAAGTTACAAGTAAAAACAGTTACAAAATCAGCTCTGAATGTTACGTTAGTCACTATGGAATGACCCTTTACATTTATTGCACAAAGGTATTAATCCACTTCAAGTTGTGCTTTATTTCCGTTGATTTTTCAATAGAATAATAGTTTACACATAAAGCAATTGTAACCGTTTGCATTTAACTATTTTTGAAAAAGCTAAGTGGGGAAAAAGTCCATAGCGCCGTAACTATGACACCCATCAGGGGAAAAGCACTCGTTACACAGGGTATAAGCTTTTATATCTGTACCTCAGAACCAGACTAACGTAAGTCCATTTTCGTCATTTTTCAGTAGAGGGGAAAAACGATGTATTCGACAATCGTTTTTCCCCTCTACCGAAAAATGACGAAAATGGACTTACGTTACTCTGGTTCTGAGGTACAGATATTTTAACCCATTTATACCCAGTAACCTAAAAATGGGACGCTCGTTAGTTTCTGCATACAAAAACCTCTAATGGGTATATCATTTTACTAAAGCTGTTTTTCACAAGCTAAATAGTCCTTCTTCTTGAGAAAACCAGATAGAGCCACTAGTTGGACATCAGAGTTTATTTATTGACAGCTATTTTCAGACAAATCAGTCAAGCAACGATCCGGCATGAGTTGGGTAGCCACAAAAAGTAAGTTTTTTTTTTTTTTTTTGCGAACTTTTTTTTCATAAAATTAAACTATTTTAAAATGATTTTCTTAAAATTGATCACAAATGCCTTCTATAATGTTACTTTGCAAAAGTAAAGTCAAGTATGGTCGTATTTTGCAAAATATCCCATAAACAGGACGTTAAATAACTTAATAAATATGACAACGGCGAACTATTTTAAACCTAAAATGTATGTAAACCATTCCAAGTACGGGTTTTAAGCAGATAAAAATTGAAAAGAATTGTAAAAAAAACTTGGGCATAAATGGGTTAAGTATTGCTAACAGCAGATTTAATTGAATCATTTCATTCTGCATTTGACTGCTACAGATCGCACTTTTTTCATCACACCCACATCATAGCAGAAGTGTTCAAAACATATTTTTTCATTAGTTTGGGTTTAACTCATAGCTATTTAAACATTTGGTGTACAATGTTTTCAAGCAAGAAGCAAATATTTAAATAAGATAGATAAATATCGTGCTTACATTAGAGCACTGAAATTTATCCAACTTATGATAACACTGTTTACTCCGCAGAGTCAGCGCTAGTATCTTTCTACACCCACGTTACGTTCTAGTTCGATTGCGAAAAGATGTAGATGAAAAGATGTTTTAGATATATGCAATGTTCCATCGCAATGAAAAAATTTGCATGAAACAGAACAAAAAGTATAAGGAGTTGCGAAAACCGTATAAATTGACTTTTTTCTTTTTTTCGTGCAATGACGAATTGCTATTTAGTTTCATTTTTGATTGTAGTGGCAGTTGTAGTTCCTTTTTCGGATTGTATTCGGAACCTGCCCTGGGGGATGGGTGAACAGAGCAGTGCTCCCGCTCCTCAGAGGTCCATGGGTCCCTGCTGCAGGTCCTCGGCCTCCGTCCTCCTGGTGGAGGTGTCCATGTCCTACATCCATGAACACACACACACACACACACACTTATGGCTATTCGTCATTCCGAAGAACATAGTTTGAATTCTAGATGTCAAAATTCAAGTTAATTAATTATCTTATTTATTTATATTTTTTTTATTTATTTATATTTATTTATGTATTTTTATTTGGTATTTATCTATTTATTTATTTTTATTTGAAATTTATTTATTTTTATTTATTTATATTTATTTATGTATTTTGTTTGGTATTTATCTATTTATTTATTTTCATTTTACATTTATTTATTTATTTATTTATTTTTATTTATATTTATTTATTTATTTTTGCTTATTTATTTTATTTACATTTATTTATTTATTTATCCTTAACTTAGACGGCGCGACAGTAAGTTTGTGTTTTAGTCAAACACCAAAAGACTTATGTTTTTATTTAACGAAAAGACGGTTTGTGAACTTGTGTTTCCAGAAGAGAATTTGAAACCTGGCTTTTAAACAGCTGATTTCGATGGTGGGGTCTAATTTTCCGCATCTTTTCCGTTTTTGAGAGGTACGCAATTGAAATACATCACACAGTTTCGGTATCTTACAGGATCCGCAAAATGTCCTTGCCCGATTTAAGTATTAGACCTAAATTGGAACCTCTTAAAAATGAAGATCGAATTTAATACAGGAATTAGGGATGCATCAATATGCAAATTGGCCGTTCACCGATTCATTGACTGTTGATAATTTGCTGATTAAAGATCATGATGACTATTTTTATTTTACCAATTTCTCCATCTCTCTATTTTTCTCCTTTACCAGTTTTAATTTTAGTAACTTATTTCTGAGAGAAGATTTTTCCTAAATGTTCTTAATTTTTCCGAAATAATTTCACCAAATTTCTTTGAGCCAGATTTCATATTATTGTTGACAAAGTTGCATTTTGTTTACTAGGTATACATTTTTTTTAAATAGGGAAGAAGCTGTGGCAAGCAGGCAAATTTAGGAGCACTTTTTATACAAATTAATTATTTTAATTATTGGTAACCATTCAAACCAAAACTTTTGTTCTTTAAAAATATAATAAGGTCATCTAAAAGCACTATGCTGAAGGAGAAAAGTCATTTTCGTCGCATAAAAAATGTTGCAACATTGCATGCATACTATTGTGTCAAGTTAAGAGAATTTTCGGATTTGGTCAATTATCTCCAGAACAACTGGACCTATTTCAATGAAATAATTTGTTTTGAAATGTGTGCTAATACTATAAAGTTAATGTTTACTTTGCACATTTCTAGTACATAAAGAAAGGGTCGATAACTTAAGCAACTGTTTTCTTTTTCATTTTACTTCTCTTAACCTTTTATGCCAGACCGCAATATCCTTTTCTGAGAAACAGTTCAAGTATATCTGCAATCTTGTAACTAACTTGGGGAAAGTATAAACAGTTTAATCTTTATCGAAGACTTAGCGATGAAATTTCATTGAACTTTCCCTTCATGGAGCAAGCGGGGCCTTTTTATCTACTATCAGACTTCCATCAGAGGAAGAAAACTTACATAAGATTTGTTTTAGAAAGATGTGTTGCTCTGGCTGAATAATATAACTGTGATAAATTGATTTGTAATCGATGTTATTTCATTGAGTTGACTTATATACGAAGTCAATAACTCTTTTTTTACCATTTTGTAGGACATAGCTGAAAGTAAAACTAAGTAGATGAACACCAAAGCATAATTCTATGTGAATGTGAATGACTGTTATGTTTCCTGTCCTGTGACGTCATAGAACTGGAATCTGTTACCGCTGAAAAATTGCCGACGTGATTCTTAAGCTTTGCCACTATGGGAAAACGTTATCACTTACCATGTCAACATCAACCATAAAATGTTTCCGATTCAATGACATCATCGATGTAGACTCTTCAAGTTCAGAAAACTGACGTGATTCATCAGCTTCAAAGCAGAAAATTTCAATGAAGTTGCTTGAATATGAAAAAATAATATAGCAGAACCCCAGGCTCAAGTAATGAAATTATTAGCGGCAATTCAACAAGATATTTCTATGATTTTAACGGAAAAAAGTTGAAAAGTGCTTTGTTTTCATGCAAGAAAGTGATTTGTTGAAAAAAAAAACAAAATTTTAAAAGGATATAGGTGTAATTGCTTTTTTTTTTCTGTTAGTCAAGTGAAATCAGCAAGGATGACATTTTTAAGTACAACCAACATTATTCAATTATTATGATAAAAAACATCTAAATTACGTGTTTTAATTACATGAATTTAAACATCGTCGCATTGAATATTTCATCCAGTTAGCATCCACAGAATTCATTCGCCATTCGCCAGACAAGCCAACATGGAAAACCTAGAATTCGAAGACATACTAATCGACATTGGCGATTTCGGACCATATCAACGAAACTTGATGATTATTTTCCTGTTACCTGCTTCTTTCATCCTACCTTGGCTAACCATGAACATGATCTTCATGGTCACTCTCCCCGAACACTGGTGCAACGTACCAGAAGTGGCAGCTTCGAATTTAAGCATCGAATTGCAGAGAGCTCTGATCAGTCCCTCAAATGAATCTTCGTGTCGCATGCGCGACTTGAACTACACTGAAATCCTAATGTCCGAAGGAAATTTGACGATCCCGGAAAATGCATCCACCAAAGCCTGTGATAAGGGCTGGCACTACGATACGTCGGAGTATGATTCAACTATTGCCACACAGGTAACCGTTTGATTCTTATTAAAATGACGCTCAAATTAAGTTATTTTGTGATTATCTCTAAAATGCTTATTTTTATTTATTTTTTCCCCATAATATTACTCTACCTACTTTTGTATTTCGAAATCGGTTATATGAGTCGTTTAGAGTTAAAACCCGTTTAGTCCATTCCTAAAAATCCATAGTTCCCCCGATGGAGCTATGGGTCTAGAGGTCTTTTGAGTTAAAACCAGTATTTTACATTCACTTTTTGTTGAGATCTAGTGATTTTTGATCTATTGTCTTTAAGCCATTGATAAAAGGTTGAAGTAAAGGAGCTCATGAACTTTTTGATTTTTTTAAATAAAATTATTTTTCATAAAAAATTGATTTATCGGGTTTTGATTCTAAACGATTCATATTAGGGGAACCGGAAAGTAATGTCATTTTTTTTTCCTTCAAACCAAAAAAAATACTTCGAATTATTTTTTCAGTCAGCGATGTAATCGCCTTAGTTTTCCTTTTGCCATCTATTTAGTATACAAATTTTCTATTCCGGATAAATAAAAATAGATTGATTTTTGGAGCAAAATATCATGAAATGAAATTTTAGATACAAACACATTTTTTTTTAAATTTTTGCCTCATGAAAAGTGTCTTAGCAATTGGAAAAAAGTGAAATCAAGTGATAAAATTTGTGACAGGAGCATTTTCACTATAATTAGCAGAAAAAGAGCGATTCTGATAAGACAAGATCACACTGCTCAAGGTGAACTCCTAAAACATTAATGAGTGATGGTTTACTTTTACACTGAACATGATCACCTGACATTACACAAGCTGATTTTCTTTTATTCCGATCTAAATGGGACAAAAAAACTTGAAAAATTGTCCGATATACAAATTGTTCATCTTCATATATTTCGCTCAAAAATTGATTGATTTATATCTATCTAACGAGGTTGATTGAAAATAAAAGCTTTTAAAATATATGTGTACGAAAAAAACGACATTCCGGTCCTCCTAATATTTTGAATTTTCTAACACACTACAAAAGATACCCAATTTTCTCGGGACTTTTTCCGTATATTTGACTCTTTACACCTTTTTTTTTTTTTGACAAATTGGTTTTTTTCCGTTTTCAGTTTCAATCATAAACGGTTTAAAACAATCAAATTGAAATACATTTCTCTTCATACGGCACTGATCCACATGCGAAAACCCTCTCTTTTCTAAATAATTTTAATATTATTTTCTACACTTGCTGTTATTTTTCAGCAACTATTTTATGCGATTGAGCATCTTGCTAAAATTGCGACTCAGTTAAGTTGTTCATCTTTCAGCAATTGGCAGCAGAGACGCACCCACGGGGAGCTAAGGGACTTACGCCCCTCCCAGAAGCCTGAAAGCAAACTTCCATCATGAGGCCGAAGAAAGCTTAAAATTGTGCTTTTTCGCACTCTTAATTTCTATGGAAAGGGAGCACACAATCCCGAATTTCTTTCATAATTTTACCAAAGATGACTTTAATTTATTTTTCTAAATAAATCTTGAAGGAGAGTAAGGGCCCTGCTCCACATTGACGTAAAGCAGAAAAATAAAGCAGAAACGTAAAATGGATTACATAGTGTTCCTATGGAAAGTACCCGGATTTTCGGTTTCTGCCTTCGGTTTCAGTTGCGTTTTACGCTGATGTAGAGCAGGGCCCTGACTCACCAGCTTATTCTCCTATAAATTGTCCAAAAGTAGCTAAGAATGAGTTTTTGAGCTATCACTTTCAAAGTATTTCCAATAAAGAAGTTCCGCAAACCTTCTTATTTCATCTAATATCTCCTAAGGTAGCATTAAAATCTGTTTTAAACAGCAGGGGAGCTCCCAAACCTCTTCTCCTTAGCTTCTAGGATTACTAAAGATAATTTAAATTAAAACTTTAGAGCCTCAACGTCGAAAAATTACCGATGAATATTTATTCCTAAAAGTCACTAAACATAGCCTAATTTATTTTTCCCTTCAATTTCGAAACATTTCCAAAGATAAGCACCCACCTATCACCTAACATTATCACACAAAAAACGTTCACTGGCTCTTCTAAAACTTCCCTATCAAGCAATTTCTGGGGTAAGCCCCCGAACTCAGAACTTACGTCGTCAAAATAGCCAAAAATATTTTTTAGGACTTTTACATACTATGAGCAATGGGCCGAAACCTTCGGCACAAACAGGAAGGCTCAACTAAGCCGCTGAAGAGACAAACCAAGTCTCATCAAGTTGGGTTGAAAGTAGCCATTGAGAGAAATGAAGCGAAGTGCAAGGAGTTGAAACGCAGTCGGCAATTTGCATATTCGTGACTTTTGTCGTGATTTTGTTTGCAAGAAAAAAAGAACGAATGATTATAAATAAATTCAAATTGTTAGAAATACTTTTTGAATCAAATAATTTAACTCAATTCGTAACATTTAAATCATTACATTTCAGTGGGACCTTGTTTGCGGCGACTATCACTATGTCAGCTTCGTATTGCTATGGTGGAGTCTCGGCACCATTATTGCTACTCCAGTATATGGGGCTTTATCGGATAAGTAAGTATATCACGCATATATTTCAGCGATACTTATTTTCATACCTTCAAAAGACAAAAGTGCATAATGTGCTAGATGACTTAGAGTCTGTTTAACGAGAAGTGATAGCAAAGTGGGAATAAAAGTTTGCAGCTTTATAGATCAACATTTTATGATCTCTTTGAGACAATTCTATTTATATTGACCAAGAGTAGGCTTTGCCAGCTTCCTGAAATGTTTTATTGGGAAGCCGAAATGCAGTGCTGGTTTTTAGACTGTTTTGGAGGATAGTTTAGTAAAGTGAATAAACGGTTTCTAATTATGAATCTAAGCCAGGGACAGTAATAAATAACACAGGCTATGAAATTTTAATTTGATTTTAGGTAGCCGAAGCAGAAGTTATTTTCACCCGTAAACGTTTTGCGCCTATTAGAGCTAAACTTCTCAGATTCGAGACATTTACCCAATGCCTTAGACTTTTGCTTGCGACCCAATATAGCAAACTTAACAATCAAATACCACAGACAAGCTATGTAAAATAATAACAACAATTTATTTGAACGTAAGGAACCGTGTCAGCCCTGTCTGAAACTTGGGGCCCGGCCTTTAAGGGGACCCCCCCTCTCAATCGTAGTAGCTTACATTTAATACATTTTATGATGGGAGAGGGCCCGACGGCCAAACTGAAAAGCTTTGGCTCTCGCAGCCCTGCTGTTTTGATGGCAGAAAGCATTAGTGGACTGCAATCAAAGACCTTACATGCTTCTTTATTGAAACAGTTTTGGCACTTTCATATGCTTCTTCTTTCTGAACCAGGTGCTGTGCTATTCGGTGCAGATACTATCGAAAAGTAAAAAATCAACTAATTATTAATGACACCAAACATATACTCGTAGAGTAGAGAACCAATTATGCGGGACGTTCGGGACCATTGCTATCCCGGATAACTGAATTTCCCGGTTTTCTGGATCTCTGAGAAGCGATGTTTTCCAATTGTTTATAAAACCCAAATTACTATAATAAATAAGGTATCTTAAAATAAGAAGAAAACAATTCAGAAATGCTTATAAATTTCGAAATACAGTCGACGTTCGATATAACGACCGTCTCCGTTCTACAGAAAACGGTCTTTATAACGAGTGGTCGCTGTAAGAGGTAGAACATAGAGTATATTGGGATATAGTTGGGGGTTTTCTCACCAGTCGTTATATTGGTATGGTCTTTATAAAGTGTGGTCGTTATAACGAGCGTCGACTGTATTAAAAAATATTAGTGAAAGAATAATTTAAAACCCAAAAAATTTAGTTATTCACAAAACATAAGACCCTCACATTCAAAATAAAAGGTGGGGGGGGGGGACACTTTTCGATAATGTTTTAAAAAGAAAGAAAATTAAGGAAAGGACAAGAAGCAAATTTTTGAACATAAATGTACGATTTTTCTACTAGTACATTAAATAAATTCGTTACTATGAACGCGTTTTTTTCCCCTTTTCCCTTTTTAAAGAGGTTTCGTTTTGCGATTAAGGTAGTTATTGTTAATTGTTGCTTTTGCATTGCATTAATATCAATAGAAATTTACTTTTTAAGTTCTTGCATCCTCATTATAGTCTTGCGTTTAACGATCTCTAGATTCCAGGATAAACTATTCAGATAATTAGCGAACTTGGTTTTCGGCGTTTCAAGCAGTTTTCGCGTCGTCACTTAATCTAAACGGCTCTAATTAACGATCATTCAATAATAAAAATGGCATTAGAAGGTGACAATATTTATTTCTTCAGTTTTCAGCTTGAATAGAATAAGAAAATGTTTTAGTTACAAGTGTACTTATTGATTCAAGAAAATATGTCGGAAATTTTACCCCGCGTGACCCTTCAACTTCAGCATTTAAGTTTGTTTTTGCAAAAATTTTCTTACATTTTCGTGAGTAATATGGTATTCATAAAAAAATAGCTCATATTCATTTGGGTGTTTCAAACAAAAAAAACGTTCTTTTTACTTCCTTTTACGTAGTAAAGGAAGTATTGTGATCACGAAAAAAATTTCACTCAAATTTCGGTCTAAATTTTGACTTTGCTCACCCCTGAATGAATGTCGCGTAGTTTTTTCGACCTGTCAGCACGTGCATATGTACCTAACAGCATACAAACAGCCGAAAAATCAATTTCGACCACCCCCGAGTAAATTACGATGAGTTTTCTCGTGACGTCTGTATGTACGTATGTGCGGATGTATGTGCGGATGTATGTGCGTATGTGGCTCGCATAACTCAAAAACTATATGCCGTCGAAACTTCTAGCTTGGTATGTAGGCTCTGAGGGGGGTCTAGTTGTGCACCTCCCTTTGTGATTGCATTCGAATGTTCCCAAAGGGGTCTTTTACCCCTTTTTTGGGGTAAATCAATGTTAATTTCAATACAGACTCAAGTGATATGAACTGGCGCCACTACTTGGCGACATGTCGCCAAGCTTTTGGTCGCCAAGTGTTTGACGCCAACTTGGCGATATATCGCCAAGTTGGCGATAAATTTGGCGAAAAAATTATTTTTTGAATTTGGGTTCAACTTGGCGCTATTGGCGATATTTTGCGAAAAATTCACTGAATGATATTAAAATCGGCAATATTTAGAAAATTAACCATTGTAAAATATTTTTTTGCTTTGTTTCGTGGCAGATTAGGGGAGTAAATATTTGAATTGTTACCTTGCTCACTCCAAGCACTTTTTTTAACACTTAAGGCAACTACTAAGAAATTTACACGTAAAAGGAAGTAGTGTGGGGTCCATACCAGATTTTTTAAACAGTGCCAAAAATGCGTATTTTAAAAAATGGCAGAAAATCGGCAAAATTTGTCGGTTTTCTGGTTTCCCGGATTAAAGGTTCTGTACTGTAGTTACGGCAGCAAAGTAGCTGATAGGTCAGGTCATATTTACAGGTACCGTAGTATAATAATACGAAGAATATTCTTGATAATCCCACAAACCAAAACTATTCTTAGTTCCTATAAATAACTTTTGACGTCACAAAAACTTCCCTCAATTTATTGAAAGTTATTATTATCTGAAATTTAAAAGCGGAAAAGCATATTATAACTCTTGCAACTCCACTACTAGTTAGAGATTAGCTACATACAGCATCGAAAACAATAACTTAAACTTCGACTTCGTCCTTCTCGCTTTGCTGTTGCGTTGTTGTGTTCTAGTATTGATTTATATTTGCATGTTTAAAATGTGAATGAAACTTTAAAAAGACCCACGAATATTTTTAAAGTTTTATTCACACATACAATGCAAGAGAATAACAGAATGCAAAATAACAACACAACAGCAAACAAAAACGACTAAATAAAAGTTAAAGTTAATTAGCAGCGCTATCTCTAAACTAGTGGTGGTGTTGCAACAATAACACTTAGAAAAGTTTCAATTATAATGCTTCAAAAAATAACAGGTTTGCGAAAAAACAAACCCGATTGGTATTTATTGTTTCAGAATCGGAAGGAGACTCGTGTTTTTCGTCGTCGCCCTCGTCGCGGCTGTGTCCTCAGTGGCCTCTGTCCTCGTTAAAGACTTCACCGCCTTCATCATCCTCAAAACCATTCATGGTTTTCTTAAACCTTCGCTATTTCAGCTTCCTTTCATAATTGGTAAGTACAGTCCGACGATCGTTGAGATAAAAAGGCAAGCATAAAGTTTACAGGAGGAAACGGACAATTTCTTTTAACCGTGTTTATGTTTTCACTAATCTAGAAGATAATAATCGAGCATAACTTTTTTTCTCAAAAAAAAAAAAGAAAATAATAATAACATTGGAATTTACTAAAACAATAACCGCCAATAATTTGAGAAAAAACAAAATTGATGTAATTTTTTTATTACTTGATTCCTTTTGTAAAAAAGTAGATGCAATTTATTTTTTAAAATTAACCGAGAAATAAGTTACAGGTAAGCTTACTAATGCTTGGGTTTATAAAGTGGATTAAGGTACACAAAAACCTTCGATTTGTTAACTCTTTAGCAGTTGAATTAAAGTTATACTACTTAGATTGTAATTTTGTGAAGAAAAATGAGAATATTTTGTGAATTAGCTTCATCCTTGGAGAAAAAACTTTTTGTGCGAATGTGAAAAAAAAAGAAAAAAAAATTCGTTTCGTAAAAGAAATTTTGAGAGTAGTGTTTTATTTTTTTCCCCTTTTACAAATGCCTGATTTTTAGACAAGTTTATTGATCTTAAAATCACAAAAGATGGTTTTTGAAAACAAAATTTCTGACTTAATTATTAAAAAAGCCACTTTTATAAACCGATATGTTGTGTGTGGGGGCGGGAGACAAGCGCACCCAATTTGTTTCTGATCCAACTCCTGTTCATGAATAAATTCTTTTTTTTTTTTTTTTTTGAATCATGTCCATAATTTAACAAAACACAATTGCCAATAATTTTCATAACTCCACAGTCCTGGAGCTGATGGCTCCCGCGAAAAGAACCAGGATGAACGGTCTATCCTGCATCACCTGGTCCGTAGGCGCCCTCTTCGTGCCCCTCATCGCCTACCTGACGCGCGGGTGGATCGCCAACGGGCTCTTCGCCTCCGCCGTCACGCTCGTCTTCTTCGCCTACTGGAAGTAAGCGCCTTGCCATTGAATACGGAGAATAATAAAAGAAAACAATATAATGAAAAGTTGTGCACATTTTATTATTGAAGAAAGAAAAGGTAGAAATAATTAAATTACCGTTAAAAAAATTAAAAAATCCGCCTTTAGGGTTAATCAAACTAGCATGTGCACTTATAATACATCAACATGTTATATAGTTTAGCCTTTAATATTAATAATAGTGTTAAATGTATTACTTTTATATTTGCAAAGAACGTGAATCTTATCTTCTATTCAGAGCGACAAACAAACAACTGAAACACTTATAATACAGTCATATATAAGTCAGTTGGCTGCTGGTTTTGGACATGTAAACCATTCTTCGTTTTTATGCACTGATGAAGAGGCTTGTATTTTATAGCCTCAAAACAGCTGAGTTTTTAACTCATATTAATTGTGTTTATTTGTACTTTTTCACGCGTTTTCCCATTTTCTCAAAACTGACATTTGTTTAAATTCCCACCAATCGATGTTTCTGTAACTAATAAACATCGTTTTTCTCCAGATTCATACCAGAATCTCCTCGTTGGCTTGTCTCAAAACACAGATACGATGAAGCTGTCGATATTCTTGAGAAAATTGGCGAGAAAAATGGCAAACCCCAAGATCGAAAAATTCTCCTTTCAAAGATGAAAGTAAGACTCTCTTTAGCTTTTTCCTCCCCCCCCCCCCTCTCAGTTCTCTTAGGTTTTTATTTTGCTTTTTAAATTCATTAGACGTTATTAAAAAGTCAAGATATTGTAACGAGTCCGTAGCACCTTCAACTTTCTTAAATGAGCATTCCAATCTTGAGGAAGTAACTATAAATTTATTTACAAGTATGTACACTTATTCACAATAGGAGCAGGAAACAATTGCTAAACATCCAGCAATTAGGTAGCAAACAGTACACTGTACTCTCAACAGTAACTCAGCACCACGTATCTAACGTGAATAGTAATTAAAAAATTACAAAAGCAAAACAAACATTCGCCCAAGCGAATAAAACGAGTCACCAGAAATCAAATCTGAAAACAACTAAATAATTGTGTTCAAGGCAGTTGGACAGCTATTTATACTCGGAAGGAAATTTCTACAACATTCTAGCAAAATCCGGAGTGTTCGATTCATTCACAAACTTAAATAATCCATTCAAGAAAATTCTAGTGATAAAAAGAAAACCCCACGATATTACAACTCCGAGCGAAAATGTCTTCATGCTTATTAAATGTAGGGTAAGTGCAAAAACTACAAAATGTTACGGGGTCGGTATACCAATGGTAAAAGTGATATCTTCAGATACTTTTGCAACATGTCGCCAGATAAAACCAAAACTAGTGAAATGGTGCAAGGCAGGAAAAACAACAACTATTTACAAGATTTGTAACAATATGTTTCTTAAAAGAACATTTTGTTGAGTATGCAGTCAGATTGATTTTCCTGCGCTGACACTACACTGACAGTGAAACCACTTTTACAGAATTTAACAACAAAAATACAATGTTCAAAAGCACAGTGTGGCATTTTACGATTTCTGCCAACGGACGCCACTAGTTTCCCACCCTTGGAAACACCCTTGGAACTGTTTCCCACACTTTGAGGCCAGCTGCAGCATTCTTTCAAATCCATAAAACACTGCTGCTACGCCCCCAAGTTGACCTTTGACCGTTTGGACAAAATTCCTCATCCTTTCCCATGATCTTCGTCCAGCTGCATCTCTGGACAAGGAGATGGGGATCTCATCCCCGGTTGTTTTCTGAGAAGGGGGTTACATCTATTTCAGTTGAGCTGGGGAGCGGCAATGAAATCGAAGAGAACGCTCTGAAACTTTGGAGAGGTCAGACATACTTTCTGACTCTCCAGAAATCTGTATTACCAGAACCCAATGTTAAAGTTTAACATTTGTTGTAAATATAGTTGTAGTATATGTGTAAATAAAGAATATTCAGTTTAATTCTGTCATTTAATGGCTTGACCACTCAGCTTGCCACGCCAATATGCTACAACAGCTGTACAAGAATACTGCAGACACGTGTTTCGGCGTTTCAAGAACGCCACTTTCAGAGCAAAAATTGGGAGTGTCTGCATTTGAACTTTTCAACGTTGCGTTTTTGCTTTTATTTCTAAGCACAAAGATATTTATTTTTTTCAAAGAGTTTATTTTAGATTTAACATATGAGGAGGTTGCCAAATTCGCTATTTAGGGTCATTCTTAGACATAACTTTAATAGTAGGGGAAGGGTGGGCATAGTGGCCACTGCGGGAAAAGTGGCCACTTGAAGTGTTCCTCCCTATATAGTGCTGCAGCTTAGCGGCAATAGACTCAACTACTCGCCCGGCAGCCGTTGTTGTATTATAGTTCGGTGCCGCTCAGACACAAACACACGGAGATATAGCAAATTTTTCACTTTTCGACCCTCTGATGTTAGGTAAGTGCATCACATGTTTCGCTTTAGTTTATTGTAGGACTAGGTGAAGTAAGTTTTACATCAATGGTGCAAAACACCATGTTTCTAGCTTTGAATTCATATGTCTCAACAGTAGATACAACAACGGATTGTACGTGAAATATTGTTCTTTCGAAAATGGTGCGCTAGAGGGCAAAGTGGCCATAGCAGTGGCCACTTCGATTGTTCGATTCGAAACGTCGATTGTTTTTTCTGTGGTGATTGTTATTCAAAATCTAAGGACAACGAAGGCTGGATTAGTTGTTCTAGGTGCCTCAAATGGGCTCACAAAGCCTGCAAAGGAGCCAAAGAGGAGGCGATGAGTTTATTTGTGATTTATGTAAATACCAGTGATTTCATAACTTCATATACTTTTAGTAATGCTTATGTTTGTTTAAAACCCTAATACAATTCCTCTGAGTTCTGAAACTAAATCCGTTTAATTTTTTCCATACTATCTAAATCTATTTAGTGGCTACTTTGATAGCTTTTGGTAAAGTAAAAATTTTGTACAAATAAAGTTTAAAAATCTAGTTGTTTATATTTTTTAATCAGGCCTAAGTAACCATACTAAATGTTGAAGGGATTTATAAAATGTTTTAATAAAGTTTAGGGGTGGAAAAAAATAGATGTTCCTTTGGGTGGCCGCTATGCCCACCCTTCCCCTACTAAATAGAAAGACAAGTTTCTTGTTTTCTTTATTACAAATACATCTTTTGCTTCAAAAATCCTCAGCGTTCTAGAATGCTCTGCAACAGAAGAAGTGGAACAGATGCAGTGGATTCATGCCACAACGCTATTTGACTAAGGAATGTAACTCTTGATTTTCAAATAACGCGTCTCAGAGCTAACGCAAGCTCTTCACCCCCAATACGGGATCTTTTTTTTTTTTTGCAGGACAATATTTTTTGTAGTTCAGTTCAGTAGTGCAGTGTTGCTTTTCATTTTTTCTTCGTGATGTCTGACGTCTCATATTATTAGATGCCGTTGTGTGTCGTGTAACCTCGCATTCTGTAAAATTCAGTTTCATTCTGTAACTTCAAAATATTCATTCTCTATAATTTAAATTTGAGGGTTCTTGAGGGCAACGTACACTGCGAAAATAAAATGTTGCTTTACAGCATAATACTGAAATCGAGGTTCCAGTTTCAAAATGCTAAATGCATAAACATTAGCAATTTTACAGTTTATTACTATAAAATTAGCTATATTATACAGTCAAAACATTTTTTTTTTTTTTTGCAGTGTAGGTTTATGTGATTTAATTTTATTCTCAAAAAATATATCACTTAACTTTGAGGATGACGTTCGGTTCTTTATTTCAGAAACTTGGAGAGAAAATGGTGGAAGATCAGAAAAACTCTGGCTCGAAGCATGGGGCTCTTGACCTCCTTAGGTATCCTCAATTGCGCAAGACCTTTGCCATTGTTTCTATATGTTGGTAAGTGAGCAATTATTTTTAAGATGGTGGCTCTAATCCTTCAAGATAGCTTTGATCCAACATTTCTCGATTTTTCACGGTCCCGTTCATGTTCTAATTCAGTTTTGCATCAACTAGTAAAAAATTAAAAAATACTGTCGACCCAGCTTTATCGGGTACGGATAAACGAATACCCTCCTTCTACGAATAAAATATCCCATAACCGAATATTTCCCAGTGTCATAGACACCTTGTTAAAGATATCCGCTTAATCAAATAATATTTCTTGAACTGTATTCGTTCCGACAGTACCTCTAAAGTCTTCAATTGTTACAAAAAAATAAAAAAATATCGGAATTTGAATTTTGATACCTCGAGTTCAAACTATGTTTTCCTCTATGACGAATTACGATAAGTGTGTGGCGTACATCCGAGAGCGTATTACTGAACTTTGCCCTCGAGCAGCAGAGTCCTTTTGACTCAATACATAGAATACTCGGTTACCACCAGGAAGGACCCGAGATCGGGCCTCACTCGGCAACACACATCCGTACGCCACATTGGTTACCCAGCAATTTAACTGGTGGCGGCACTACCACTAGTACCGTGCCATGCAATCCAGCAAGGTGGAGGAGCAAAGACTGGTGTGAACACGAAATGTTGGCAGACTGCCAATTTGAAAAAGGGGAGTACACGACGTTTGAGGTTAAAAAATAAAACATATAGTAATTCATCATTGCTAAATGAAAACCGTTTTAACTGAATTATTAGCTTTAAAGCAAACATATCCGGTTACTTAAGATAACTTTGAACCTTAGAAAACTGTGATGTAAAATGAAATGCTTGTCATCATTCAAGAGCAACTTCGAAACAGTAACTTCGGAATTGATGGATAATGCAAAAATGCAAAACACGACTTCAAACTTTGACCTCTACTCAAGGGAAGGGCTGCCAAATCAAGTTTCACGAGAATTGAAGGTGTTTTCTCTTTTTCTCTCTCTCTCTCTCTATTCCGCGCTGATTATGCGGAATGTGAAAGATCCCTTGGGTATTCATTTGACTTTGAATGCCCTCGGCAAAATTAAATTCCTGGGGCAGTTTTGCATCAGAAAGAGTCCAGGTTCTTCCATCAGGTGAAGACTGGGCGTCAAACTTTTCCGTGCCGTTGTCATCAGCGCCTTAATATTGGCCACCTTGTCTAGTTGTCAGAGAAGTCTGACAAGGATGTTGTGATTCCGGGTTCGAATCCCGGCTCGGGCATGGATGTGCTTTCTCTCTCCTGTCCTTGTCCTTCCTTTGCATGAATGTGTTGTTGTGCTGTGAATGGTTGCCTACCCTATAAACGGATCCCTGTGGCATTTGTGTGTACCGTGGAAGACGAACTTAACACCAAATGACGTCACGGTAGGAAAAGTGAAGCAGCGCACTCCAAATTGACATCTTACCCGGAACAAGATAACAAAAAGCATGAATTCATGAAGTATTTTTAAGTAGCAACAATTTAATCCTTAAGAATTGCATCAATTATATTCAGTGCGTTTTGCTTAGTATACATTGCTTAAAGAGATTTTTTCGTCTTTTAGGATTGCAGATGTGTTTGCGTATGATGGCTTGCAGCTAAATGTGATTAACCTATCTGGCAACGAATTCCTCAACTTTTTCCTCCTAATCTTAGCTGAAATTCCTGGTTATGTAACGAGCTGGTACTTGATGGAGCGTATCGGTAGAAGATGGTGCACAGCAGTTGGCTTCCTCCTGACAGGCCTCATCTGCTTTTTACCCATCTTCAGTGAGTATGACATTTCGAACTTTCAAATAGAATTATTTTCAGAAGCATCATTGTTTAACCCCCGACGCAACAAGGAGGGGGAGTAATAAGTTTGACGTGTCTGTGTTTCTGTCTGTGGCACTCTAATACCTAGGCCTAAACGGATGGACCGATTTTGATTTTTTTTTTTTTTTTTCTTTTGAAAGGAGAGTTGATCGAGAGTGTTCTTAACTAGGTCGCGTCTTTGGATAACAGTAATGAACGAAGATATTAACAGCTTTAAAAGCTTTTATAGGGCCCTGCTCCACATTGACGTAAAGCAGAAAGATAAAGTAGAAACGTAAAATGGATTACATAGCGTTCCTATGGAAAGTACCCGTATTTTCGGTTTCTGCCTTCGGTTTCGGTCGCGTTTTACGCTGATGTGGAGCAGGGCCCTAATAGAGTTTTAAAAGCAGCATAATTTCATACAATTTTACTTAACTGTTGAAATACTCTGTAAATATCAGGCCACTTTAACTTTTGCTTCTTCATTGTCGATACATGGTCGTTATATTCCTCAGGATTTACACACGTGGATCTCATCTCTTCCATCATTGGAAAATATTTAGGAGCAGCGGCATATATGGCCACTTACCAGCAGAGTTCCGAGCTCTACCCCACTGTCGTCCGCTCTCTCGGCATGGGCATGAGCAGCAGTGTTGCAGCAGTAGTTTCCTTGGTCGTCCCCTACATCGTCTATTTCGTAAGTATAGACAGCGTTTAAATTGCTACGATGTTTTCGTAGGCAAATAGGACGAACGGTTAAAAAGAAGCAGCCTGTATGTATATATATATATATATATATATATATATATATATATATATATATAGGGGACACTGGAGCAAGATGACGATGCTAAGAATCGTTGCTTATTATTCAGTCATTTTTAATGATGGTAAAATTACTTTTATATGAGGCGATAGAGTAGTCCTTTGTAGCTTAAAATATATTACCAATTATTTTTTGAAATTAAAAAAAAAAAGGTATGATTTTCTTATGTTTTCATAATCTTAACAATTCGTCATCTTGCCCCGGTACCGGGGCAAGATGACTTTCGCCTTGGGGCAAGATGACGACTCTATAAAAGGCGTACCATTTTATCTTTTAAATACGTTACATGGTTTAACAAATGATAAATGTGTTTCTACATCTTAGAAAGCACTAAATTAAGCATTGTAAAGTAATGTATAAATACAAGGGTTTAGTAGTGCAGCTAACAATAATCAAATAAAAATGCCATTTTCATAATTGGAACAGTCCTCATGCCACCACTCTTGCCACTTACAGCACTGGATCCATTCTTCTGTTGGAGGATCACAATATTCCTCTTTACAAGCAGGACATCCTATTACGCCATCCTTTGAAGTTGATGCCACTGGGTTGCTTAGCCTGATTTTTTCTGACTTCAGGCTAAGGGAACAAAGTTTGAGTTTTCTTACTCCTTTTTTTGCTTCACGTTCTTCTGTCCTCTGTTTTTTTAGACAATCGAGATACTCAAGTCTTCGGCCAGATTTCCAATCGCCGAAATCCTACCGTCTTTTTGTTTCTAATTTTCCACATAGGATTAATAGTTGAAAGTAAAATAATGCGCCAACTTAAAAAAGCCACTAAGTATAATGTGAGAATTCCTTTTAAAAAGTCCCCAAATCAACTTTAGAAGCTCATATTGTTGAAATCTAAATTAAAACGCAAAATAGGAGAAAAAGGGGAAACCTTGATGACGATGCAAGCTTAAAATGTTAATTTTCGCCTATAACTGAACAGTGCCCCCCGAAGATCTCAGTTATTGAAATATTCTCAAAAGCATTACCGAGAACAGAAATCTTTACGAGCTTTTCAAAATATTGGTCATTCCAAAAGTCTCGTTAAAATGTAAAAAATTCGCCAAATAAATTAATTTGATCACTCTAAACCCATCATATTAAATACTGCCAAAATGAAAAAAAAAATGGTAAATTTTTTGCCTATTTGGCAAGTTCGACTAAATAGTTATCTCTCATAACATTCCACAAAAAGTAAAAAATAAATCTTAACTAAAATTAAAAATAAATCAAGTAAATAAAAAGGCCATTAGCTGAAACTAGAATTTCGCTAAAATTGAAAATAACAAAAAAAGATTAGTTTCTGTTAAGCATGGTAAGTTTCGCCAATCGGGAACTGCACTTAGTTATTTTAATTTGTGCATTATGGATACAGCGACAACAGCGAAAATCCTTTAAATTTTACCACAGGCAAATCCATGGCGGGGTAACTCAAGTTAATAAATAAAATCAAATAGGGCGAAAAAAAATCACGATTTTCGAATGAAAACTTGCTTTGGAAAAAAGAAAAGAAGTCTCCAAAAAAGTATCTCAGGTGAAAATAAGTTGCTTTTTAGATTGTTTGTGCTCAAAAAAAGTCTCCAAAGTCGCCTAGAGCCAAAAAAAAACCTGCAAAAAGTAACATTTAAGCAGCCTGTAGCAACCATGTACAGTGTACACTTTTGTATTTTTGTATTTTTTGGATTTAATAATTCCTATATTAAACACTTTGAAAAATTTGTATAATATAAATATATTAAGTGTGCAAACACACCTAACACCTTCAAAAAAAATTGTTAAACGATTTTGCTTGAAAAAAAAAATGACATTACTTTCCGATTGACCCAATTTAATAATATCCGTTTGTTTTTAACAGAGCATATACGGAAAAGCTATTCCATTTGTTATAATTGGGATCCTTTGCCTGATTGCTGGAGTTTTAGCAACCCTCCTGCCAGAAACTTTAAATGAAAATCTACCTCAAAGCATTCAAGACCGAGAGGAATTCGGAAAAGATCAAAAGTTCTTCTCTTGGAACAGGTATTATTTATTACTTGAGTATTTTACACAAAAATTTGATCTCAGTAAAAGTCTCGAGACAGAATATTGTGTAAAGATAAACACTTAAAAACAATAGAACATCATTAAGTTCATTAATAAGTTAACTAGCTGCGTGGCCCGGCTTTGCACGGGCTACCTCAGAACAAAAAATTAACAAAACTTGAAAAAAAAAAAAAAAAGATGGGAAAAAACATTCCTTTGTATTATTATGGATATATGTTGTTCTTTAACTTTTCAAACTTTCTTCAAACCTCTATTAGGGCATAGCTGTACCTCATGGTTTCACCCGCTTTAATAAGACAACAATCTATTAAAAAACTATACAGAAACTAAAAACAAAATAACCTTCGGGAAAGAATTAGAGACAAGCCCAGTCTTATCAAAAATGGCTCAGCGCTCTCAACACACAGTTGCCAAAACAACTTTTCATGAACGCCATCTCTCGATAAAAGTGGAAACTAATCCGCTCGTGCTTTGCGACCATTATTATTTTTAAACTATAATAATAACTCCTTACATATAGCGCAATGTTATAAAGCCTAAAGCCTTCCTGTTCAAATAGATTATTCAACACAAAAAAAAAAAAAAAAAAATGCAATTCGAACCAGTAGTTCCTGAGATTAGCTCTTTCAAATCACACAAACAGACTCTTCAAGCTCTTACTATTTGTATAGATTTATGTAATTTATTTTCCCCTTTATTTTTTCTTTTTACTTTAGGAAACAAGTCATTTGTGAAGAAAAAGCGGATTCGTTCAAGATGAAACATTGCAACTAAAAATAGCTACAGAAACGCCGACAGTACAAATTGTTTAGTCTTTTTGTGTCCAAACATGACAAAACCCTACATAAAACTACTAAAGCTTGACCTCGGAAAGATGGCGCGTGACCTTAAGGTGGAAATGGGCCGCTTTCTTTTAAGATAGGTTGAATCAGGGAGAAAATTAATGCTTTATTCACTAAGTTCATTAAACTTTTTACTGCCTGTGTGATTTCGCTGATGCTACCAGTTATAAAATAAAGGGTCCGATTCAAGGTCACACGCCGTCTCCTCATGATCACGCTTTTCTAGTACTTTCTAGAAATTTAAAACTTTTCCGTTGTGCTTTTCATCCAGATGGAAATATTTTTAATGGAAAAC
>JAXGGA010014865.1:0-30838 GCA_038373865.1 Uloborus plumipes | reverse complement strand
CAAATTCCAATTTATTTTGAATTGCTTGACAGCTTAGATTACGAATTTTTAATCCATCATTTTGCAGATTCAAGTTCTTGGTATAGTGCTAACCATACGTAAGAATAAAATTAAGTCATTTTATAATCGTAAGAAATTAATTGCAACTATTTTGGGTCAAGCTACATTTTGGAAAAATGCAATGAAAATTTTTTAATAATTAAAATCATTGTTTTTTAAACTGTGGCGCAATAAGTGTTATACCGAGTACTCGGCTACTCGGTACGCCTCTAATAATATTTCCCAGAAAATAAATAACTATTGAAAATATTTTACACCACTTTTTTTTTAAACAAGTAAAAACTCGTAGTATTTTTTTTTTTTTTTAGATCAGGCAGTAATTTTCAGTATTTTTAAAAAGGTATCGATTTCCTCGGTAATTGTTGACATCTTTTATTTTTGTTTCACTTACCAAATCTCTCTGTGAACTTAAAACCACCCAACAGATTATTTATTTTTAACTAGGGATTAACTGTACTAATGCTTACCTTACAGCATTAGGAACATTGAGCTCTAATACTAAGAGAAGAGTGAACTTGGTGGTCTATTTTCTCCCTAGTAAGTATAGGGAAAAAAGATTTCTTTTTGCATTAAAACTTAAGTTTTATTCTGTAATGCATTTTACGAGTCCTTGACTTGCTCAGTTAGGGACATTAAAAGATGCGGTATTCTCCCATTGAACAAAACTCTTCTCTTAGTATTATAGCTCAACAATACAGCTTGAGGATTTTACATTTTCCAGGGAAAACGTTTTACTTTAAAAGGGAAAATGTAATATGTAAAAAAGGAAAAAAAAAGTAAACTCATGATTTTCATTTTGTTTCAAAAACTTCATCTGCTTATGGATAACAGAATTCATTATTAGACTTGTAGATTACTTTCATTCTCTGTATAGAGTGAGCACCCAAACAAGTATTGCCACTATATATGAAGAACATGTACTAATTAAACTTCAAAAGGTAGAACAATACTCTCACCGTTATAATTCTCACAAAAAAAAAGAACATAAACAATTGGAAAGTATATCATTCATTTAGAAAATCTTGCTTCTTCTGGGTGAAGAAAATTATATTGTTAAAAAAAATAATTTTAAAACATACTATAACCAATATAATGAAATGTCTATATTTACCTCTTTATGTCCCAAATTAATTTTGCAAATTTTGAAAATCAGTAGGGTCTAAGGCCCCCTATGCCTTAGGTCCCCTAAGAAAACTTTTCAATTGCAGGTACTATCTGTCGAGATCTCAGCGAAGTACAAGGAGTGGTACTTAAAAGCTTCAGCATGATTCCAGCCATATAAGATTCATAATACAAAATTAATACAAGTGGGACTTCTGAGTTCCGTCAGGGCATAAAGGGTTAAACTGCTAAATGTTGACACCTAGTGTTTCCAGGGTTGGCAAGTTTTTGACAGTTGGAGGTTTTATCCGGTTTTAACCGTGCTTTTTACCGTCATGTCAAAAACCCCTTTTTGACATGGTTTTTGACATAATTGTCAAAAACCTCAATTTCTGTCCAAAACATGTTTTAAATTTGATATTGATAATCAAAATACATTTTCAAATAAATTTTACAATTTCTGATTTCAGACACTGAAGTAAACTTTTGGAGTTTTAGGTTATTAAAATAAAGTAATAAGCAATCCTAAACATAATTGAAGGGCTCGGGAGTAAATAATGGTAACTAGCATTAAAAAAAATCAAACATAGCTTGCTACCATGAATTATGTTGTCAACAACCAGGGTGAGCCTCATTCTTTTCTTATGGTAGTTAATTTGAACTGTTGGATGTCCACTCTGTTACAATCGATTTCATGATGCATATATTATCTGTATATTATATGTAAAAATGAGAAAACACTTTTTGGTAACATTTTGACGGTAAATATACAATGTATAAATCTATCTTGCAGAACAATTTTGGGCAAAAAAATTTGCGTCGCAGAACATCACTAAGTATTCTGCTTTGGGGCTTGTCACGAATGAAAATTTCGATGCTGCAGAATAGACTCTTAATCTGCAACAGTTTCAGCTACGGATGATGAAATTTGAAAAAAAAAAGTTATCTGCAACTAAAATTAAGAAACCAGATTGGACAAAATTCGGTATGGTTGTACAACTGAAGACCCTTAAATTGTTTTTGGTGCGTTACTCAAAACTAATTTGGGAAAAAAAGCTTCAAAAGTACAGTGAACTCTCACTTATACGCCGCCTCATTTATGCGACTTTTTCACTTATACGACGATTTTGAATGGTCCCGGAACTTTCCATAGCGAAATAATGATAGTATCATTCGTTTATGCGTCGCTCTAAAGATAAATATTTCACTTATGCGCCGAATTTCCCCTAAAATGTAAAAAATATAATTTATTTGCTTTAAAAAATAAGCATTTTTCTTCACTTTTCTCTTAAATCTTTCGCCTTTATTGCTCACGGAAGGCATTTTTCTTCATGAACAAGAATTTGGAGAGGAACAATTATCCATTAATCATCGTTTAGAGGGGAGTTAGTAATTAGGTATGCTACAATTTTTTTTTCTCTTTACTATTGTAGTTACGTTATAGTAATTACCAAACCATACTAATATGTCCTTTTTCTACGGAAACATTCGTATTCATTCTTTCATAAGAACGTATGTTGCGTGGCAAAGCCTGTAATTAGGCTAGGTCACTTATACGTCTCTCTCACTTATGCGTCTTTTTCTATTGGTCTCTTGGGCCGGCGCTTAAGTGAGAGTTCACTGTATCATGGAATTATCTATCACAAACTCCTTGCCAAGGAATGAAACTTTTTCTCAGTTTGTAACCTTGTAGAGTTCACTGTATTAACAAACTGCGAATTAGAGCTCTGAATGTTTTGTGAACTTTCCCAGGAGAAAGAGGAGAGTATGGCAAGTTACTCCTTCATTGAAATATGCAATAGCTGTCCGAAGGAAAAATAGTCATAAGATTTTAGAATTTTAGGAAGTGTGATTTTTAAAATATCTGGAAGGAAAGCAATGGGAACTTGCTACTTATGAATGAAAAATAGCAAAGCAATCGAATTTAGCTATGTTATCTCTTATTATCTGGCGTTTAAGTAATTTAAATTTAAGATTGTACTAAAAAAGTTTCCTAAACAAGTTCATACAAGTTCTACATTCTTTTATGATAAAACTTCAGTTTCTTTCTCTCTACTTTCGAGAAAAAAGAATAAAACATTAAAAATTAATACTGAAAGTAACAACGCAAATTTAGTATGCAATACACCGCCAACTCGGCTATTTCGATCCATGGACAGCTGTTTCGAGCTTATTGTGCTCTCATCAGCATGGAATACGAAAGTAGTCGAGTTGGAGGCAAAAATCCACTTATAAAGCAAAGAGAGCCAAAAAAACTGGTAGTTAATGTAAAATTAGAATACCAGCGAGCGACCGCACTTGGTACAGTACAACTCGTATTTTTTTTTTTTTTTTTTAACCGCCGAGTTGGGGGTGTATTGCATGTTTCTACCTTAGCCCTTGCTTAGAGGCGGTTACTCACTGCTTTATACCTTGAGCTCTGCCTAAAAAATTTACGAGTTGCACCGTACCAAGTTCGGTCGCTCGCTGGTATTCTAATTTTACATTAGCTACCAGTTTTTTTGGCTCTCTTTGCTTTATAAGAGGATTTTTGCCTCCATCTCGACTACTTTCGTATTCCATGCTGATGAGAGCACAATAAGCTCGAAACAGCTGTCCATGGATCAAAATAGCCGAGTTGGCGGTGTATTGCATGTTTCTGCCTTAGCCCTTGCTTAGAGGCGGTTACTCACTGCTTAAAACAAATTTAGTAATTTTACGATGATGAGAAAATTTTACAACTATTTTAAGTATTCATTCAGGGTTAAGTTTGATGATTTTCAGGATGATAAAAAAAATTCTGATATTTTCACATTCTTTGTCTATTTCTCTGCAAGACACTACTTGTTACCCTTCTGAAATCCAAATCGGAATTGCTGACCTTTTGCATTAGTCACCAAGAATAAGAGCTTACTTCAACAAAAAGTCCTCCACATTATATAGAAGCTTGGAAATTTGCACCAACAAAATTTTTTTCACATTTACACACTTTAGCCGTCTGGTGCTATTGTAGATTTTGTTCAAAATACGCTTCTAAACAAATATTTTTGTTATGAATGCAGAAAAATCTAAATACCGTTGAATATTAATTGATAGCACTTAAAACACTTAAACTTCTTAGAATTCTCAAGAACTAATCCTAAAATTAAAGATTTGGTAAAAAAGATACACTCATAAACCACATTAAGTACAGACTGCTTATTTTTTAGAATAGAATGTTTGATGTTATTTGTTTCTATTTGAAGCATAAGCCAACTGACAGAACCTATAAAAGTGTTTATTAACGATAACTCCAAGGTTCGGACTTGTTTTATCTTCACTATCATTTAGATTTCAATTGCTCAGATTTGCGAGAAAACAAGTTTTATTTAGAGAAGAATTACATAGAGTCAACAAATAACCTCTTTTTAACTTTTCAAAAATTTTCAGTTTTTTGGAAAAAAATACAATGTGGCACGCTGAGCTTTTTCTCTCCAAACAGTGGCACTCTCCCTAAAAAGGTTGGCCACCCCTGATGTAGAGTGTTGTTGATGGTTTGGGATTTTTTATTCAGTCTTTTCGCTGCTTGGAAAAGAGTTGTCAGAGGTTTCAAGAGAGCTAAGGTAGCTGTCCCATTTCTCTTTTTTGTAGTCAATGATCAATTTTTTCACTGTTTTGGTGAGGTGATTATATATAGTTTTGTGTGGAGGGTATCTAGTTGTATTCCAAAATTTCCTATACTGATTTTTAAGCTTAATTGTGCTGAGAATGTAAGTTGGTAGTTTGATAGGTTTATTAGTGATAGTCCTCGCATGGGTGGCTGCAATCTTAGCTTCATTTATTTTATCATTAATGAAGTTTATAGTTTCTTCAATGTTGTTGATATTTTGAATATGAGGGGGAGTCTGAGTGAGATTTTGCACTGTAGTGGTGAATTTGTTCCAGTTGATGGTACTGATGGTTTTAAACGTAAAGTTGTTTATATGATTTAGGTGAAATTCGACAATTATAGGATTGTGATCAGAGCGTAGCTCATGCAGGGAGTCAATAGTAAAGTAATTCGTGAAATTGGTAATAGCAAACTCAGTTGTTGTACTGGTGTTTTTATTACAGAAGTGAGTGGGGCTGTCAGGAGTAAGGATTTAAAAATTGTTGCTAGTACAAAGTTCAAAAAAAATTTTACCAAAAGTATTTGTTCTTCCAGAACTCCAATTACTCTGTTTAGCATGGAAGTAGCCAATTAATATTGGGATGTTTGGACTTTTTAGTTGATTCTCAATATCATATTAGTTGTGTGAGGTGGTGTTCAGGTAAATTGAGCAAACATTTAAAGTACAATTGTCACAGGAAATTTCATCACTGACATTCATAAGTAGAGTTGATTTTGGACAGTTATTTATGTTTAAGAGCTTTGTGTACACGAATGGCAGTACCGCTCAGTATTTATAAGCGTCTTCACTGTATGTGAAGTAATCAGGAATGAAGAAGCTGTCATGTGGCTTTAAGTTTGTTTCTTGTTAACACATTATTAGGCGAGTGCTTATCAATGAAGGAAATGAGTTCATAGATTTTAGTTTGAATTTGTCCTGGATGCCATTGCAGTTCCAGGACGCAATTTTAAATTTTAAGTGACTACCCATAATGGGGGGAGTTTCTCATTTTTTGTAGCTCTCCTATGAGAGTCATAAGTGTATCATTTAAGGTGTCAAGTATATTATTTTTTATTTTGTTTATTTCGGCTTTTTGTTGGGGGGTAATTCTAGGAATTCCTTGTGAAGGCATGTTAGGAACATTGTTTTTATTAATGTTATTCTTTATGTTATTAGTTCTATTTGGGTCATTCCATGGATTTTGTGTTGTGTTCACTTGTGGTGGGTTTTTGATTGAATTTTATTGTACCAATGTTGGTTTTTCGTGGTCTCTCAGGACATTTCGAATAATATGTGTATGGACCACTGCAGAGGAAGCAAGTAGGGGGGAGATTACTATCTCTGTCACATTGGTCAGCTCTGTGGGGACCAGCACATTTCACATATACAGATGGTCTGTTACATTCATAACTACTGTGATTAAATTGTTGGCAGTTCCAACATTTGGATACTGCGTTCCTTTTTTTAAAAGGTTCTAGTGAGATTTTCAGATTGTCTAGGTACTGTTAAGTCCATTAAGTTTGATTATGGTTGCTATGAAGTAGGTGAATTCAAAA
The DNA here is from genome assembly GCA_038373865.1 of Uloborus plumipes. Classification (NCBI taxonomy): domain Eukaryota; kingdom Metazoa; phylum Arthropoda; class Arachnida; order Araneae; family Uloboridae; genus Uloborus; species Uloborus plumipes. The sequence continues at coordinate 24,513 of JAXGGA010014865.1, read as the reverse complement.
TAATGGGAGGGGGTCATGAGTTTTCCTCTGTGTAGTCGAGTCAGATGAGCTAGAAGCAGGGTTTAAGCTGAGTTTCAATTTTTTTTTAACAAAAAAGCTAAAACTGAAGAAGAGGCTTTAGCAAAATGCTAAAGATTAATAAATAGTGAATCTGTTTACTATCTTTCTAATCTAGTCGTACTTCATCTCCTGTTGAAAGCTAAATTTAAAATTCACCAATGAAATCTTAATAGAAATAAATTCGTAGTGTGTAACATTTTTTAAAATTTAAAGTGAAAATTTTAGACTTGTAATTCATATTAAAAGAAAACAAGTTTTTTTTTTTAATCTTTAATAAAGCATTTAATTGGAGGGATTTTGTGCCCATTAAGACAGTATATTGTTGAATTTTATAGCATTTTCTACATGTTGAATAAAATTTATAATAAGATTAAGTTAGGTATCGCCATGCTTGCTCTCTCTCAGATCGTGCATTGTTTTTTTTGTACTTATTATATTCAAGCAAAAAAGACCTTGCTTCATTTTTGCATTTTTCAAAAAATGCGATCGCAGCAGAAACACTGGGCTAGAAGCCCCTACAGACTAGAAAATTGGCATTAAATTCGAACGTATCCCCGTGAACTGCACCTCAAAGGCTGAATTCTAAATTTTGAATTAGTTATTTAGTCTCATTTTTGGTGCTTTCTGCATAATTGCGGGGGGGGGGGGGGTTTCCCCCACCCCCTGACATTATACATGGCTGGAAAGGTTTTTTTTTTTTTTGGAAAAAGAAAAGTATTTGCCACGTTTCTATCCGTTAATTAGAACAGGAGATATTAATTACTCAAATTTAGACTAACTCTAAATGCAAAACTGAAACACTAGGTCCATTTTCCTGAAAAACTTCTCTTTTGTCCCTGAAGTTATATAGAGGTTTAAATTTGCACTTGCTTTGAAAATTGACTGAATTTGAGTAAGTAAAGTCCGTTACATACTTGATGTCTTTTTGATTTATTTGAAGCATTGTTTTAAACTTTAACAGCACTTTTAGTGGAATTTGTATGGGAGCACATTTGAATTAAAGAATATAATAATTTTACTTTAGAAGGTTGGAGTAAAGGTTGGTTTAAATTTATTCAGTTGACTTCCTTCAAATTTGTAGCACGTGCATCACTGTGCAGATACTGCTTGTGTTGTATAAACCTTGAATTTAAAACTTCTAACACAAAGAACACTGCTTTTATTCTTTTCCGTTCTTTGTACTACTTGTGATCGAAAAAGAAATTGTTGTTATGAGAAAATTTTTAATACATATTTTCAACGTAAAGCAGATATGTCTCACAAAGTTTTAACAATTCTGTAAGGCTGTCCAATTAACTATTACTGGAAAGTGACAAAGAAGTGGTATAAATAGTTTTAACTCTACTAGAGTGTTTGAAAACATTAAATACGCTTACGATCATTAAAAACATGGGGGGGGGAGGGGTAGCTAAAAAAAGGCTCACAAACAGACAAGAATATAAATATGCGTATTTAGGTAATGTGCAGAGCGGGTCCTCCCCCAAAAAAATTCTGGATACGGCTTTGACGTAGATGGTTTCATTTTCAACTGTTGACGAAGTGTTGTCCGAGTAATACGGAACAACATTTTCAACATAATATTTGATACGCACACTTTCGATTAGCATTCTCTCTTTTATTTCATTCAAAAGTAAAACCCTAAAATCAATCTCTTCATCACAATCTACAAAAACATTTCCTCCGCAAAAGCAATGATTTTCATCAAAACATCCGCCATCTTGGCTTCTAACTGATCGTTCAAAAAGTGAACGCGGTTAACGGAAAACTGGAAGAGTTACGTTCGGTTAAGCCAGTGAGTTTCGTGAGACTTTATGAACGCACCCATAATAGACAAGCCATTCCATTCAGTCGCTATTGTATGCTCTGAAGCAGGGATAAAGGTGACAGGTTTGACGGGAAGGGGAGAACATGAAAGAAATTTGCCGTCTTGTACCACGGGTGGTTGAGCCTTTTGGATTTGAGTTTTCTACGGGCGTCTAGCGGCAGCCCCAGAAATTTATCACAAATCCTCAGATTCACATGCGCATGCGCAAAAATCCAGTTATTGCTTAACTGTAACCATATTGCCAACCTCGTTTATTTATTCTTTGCGTTATTTTTGCACGTGCTCGTATTTTATCTTCTTTTTAGTATGAGTTTTATTTCCCTTTGCGATCCCCAAAACGGCCCTTTTCAGGGCCAAACAAACGGCCCTTTTCAGGGCCAAACAAACGGTCCTTTTCAGGACCAAAGAAACGGCCCTTTTTAGGGCCAAACAAACGGTCCTTTTCAGGACCAAAAAAACGGCCCTTTTCAGGGCCAAACTTGTGATGCTTCTTCACAGGATGTCAACTCGTGCCAAATTTGTGGGAATAATTTCAAGTTTCTTAAAAATTTGAAACGTCATGTTGCTAAGAAACACCCGGACAGCTTGGAAGTTTTATTTCCTACCAAAGCAAAACGTTTCAAGTGTGCTCTCTGCAATCGCCAATTCTCGAAGCTGCATCATTTGAAATTTCATGAGCGGAGAGAACATGATTTTTCTGCACCCAGGTATTTGTGTTTTCAGTGCAAGTTTTGCTCCGAAAAATTTGAACACAACAATCATCTCCATATGAAAAATGCTCACAAGGAGAACAAACTGTGTGGAGACACAAAACGATGTGTGTATTGCGATACATCAGTTCCATCCAAAGAGATTTTATCTCATTATGATAATATTCATGATATTTCTGTGACTACAACAGAAATAAATTTCTTGAATATGGACGAGTTTAAGAAATGGAAAGATGATGAAGAGAAGAAGACGTATACTTCTTATGTTAAAGCCAGAGCATCCAAAGACTTGAAGGACTCTACCTATTCGACGTTTTACTGTCATCGATCTGGACATTTTAAAAGTCAATCTTCTGGTGAACGATGCATCAAATTGATGGGTTCAAACAAAATCGATGGCCATTGTCCAGCAAAAATTACTCTGAGTGAATCCAAGACAACCGGCCAGTGTGTTGTCAAATTCACCAGTACACACATTGGCCATACCAATGATATTGGTCGGCTAAAACTTTCAGCCTAAGATAAAGAATTTCTATCGGTTAAGATAGCTGCTAAAATTCCTTTCGACAGCATTTTGGACGATATTAGAGACTCTGTTTCTCCAGAAAGTTTTCAGCGTCTCCATCTACTGACAAACAAGGACTTGCACAATATTGAAAAGTCTTTTGGACTATGTAATGATGTTGTTCGACACGAGAATGATGCTGTCAGCGTTGAATATTGGCTGCAACACCTGCAAGATGAAAAGAACTGTACCATTTATTACAAGGCACAAGGTACTCTTTGTGAGGATGAACCCCAGTTAAAAATGGATGACTTCGTTTTAGTTATCATGAACAATGTGCAGAAAGAAATGCTGAGGAAATTCTCTGGTGACTGCATTTGTGTTGACAGTACTCATGGTACGAATCCGTATGGATTTCAACTGTCCACAGTTATGGTGATAGACGAAATGCGACAAGGATTCCCATGTGCATTCCTAATCAGCAGCAAGGTGGACACTACTGTTCTCTCAGTATTTTTCAAGAAGGTTAAAGACGCTATTGGGGAAGATATCAAGGCGGATATATTTATGTCTGATATGGCCGAGGAATTTTTTAAGGCCTGGATATCTGTCATGTCAAATCCTCATCACAGATTGCTCTGCATTTGGCATACAGATAGAGCATGGAGGCAAAATCTAAAAAAAATCAAGGATGTTGAAGTTCAAGTCGTGGTGTATAAATATTTACGTACGATATTGCATGAAACAGATCCTGACGCATTTGAAAAAATGCTTGTTAATGCTATTGGTATGTGGTCAAATGATCCACAAACAGCGGACTTTGCCAAGTATTTTCAGAAATACTATACTTGCAACAAAAAATCTTGGGCATATTGCTACCGAAAAAATGTTGGTGTAAATACGAATATGCATTTGGAGTCTATGCATGGAAAACTGAAGCGCATATACTTAAAAGGAAAAAGCGTGAAGCGGCTGGACAAATCCATCCATGCCATAATGCGCTTCCTTCGAGATAAAATTATGGACAGGTTGATCATGTTACACAAAGGGAAACTGACAGTAAAATTGCAAGACATTAGAAGGAGACACAAGAAGAGTAAAGAACTGAAAAGTATGTGCGTGTTGAAAGTTGGTGAAGGCGAGTGGAAAGTATCTTCAACAAGCAGCACGCAGTTCTATGAAATCGAGGAGAATCCACTAGAGTGCAAATGCTCCTTAATTTGTGAACATTGCAAAACATGTATCCATCAATATACATGCTCCTGCATTGATTCCGCCATCAAATGGAATATGTGCAAGCACATACATTTTTTATGTCAAATGAAGCTTCAAGAGAAGGAAAGTGATAATTCCAGCACGCACCTTGATATGGTAGAAGAAAATCTAGTTGTAGATGACGGAAAGCTAGAAAAAAAACGCGAAAGTGACTTTTTACTCCAAGAACTACAGTCGAGAGAAGGCGACCTTGTCCCAACTAAATAAGAATTAATTGCAGAATTCACAGCATACATAAATTCTGTGACGAATTATAAAGAACTTGAAAATGCTCGAAAAGTTGTTCAGTCCTTGACGAGTGATAAGTTGCTAAAACATTGTCCAACTGCAAAAGAAAATGCTCCTCCAAATAAAAAAATGTGTACACAGAGAAGAATTTATTCTATCAAAAAGCAAAAGAGTAAACTTCTAAATAACTTTTCAAAGCCTACCCCTGAGGAACAACAACAAATAGCTCTCAATTTATTACTTGGTGACTCTAGATCTGTGAGCTGCAGTTTTTCTGGAGATTCAAAAGCTATGGACAGCTAACTAAAAGTGTTTCCTTTCTTTTTTTACTTCAAAGTTTTATGTATTGATGTACTAATGAAATGATACTGAACCTGAGTAATTTTATTCATGATAAATGTTTTAAATTTATTCAGAAGTAGCTGAATGATAATAAAGTAATTAAATATGCATTTTTCTCTCGTTTTTTTTTCTTTTTTGCTATTATACTACAGTATGGTTAAAAATATTTCAAAGGAAAATGATCATTTATTTTGATTTTATATTTCAATGTAAATATATTTTAGGTGTTTACTTCTGGCCTGAGCAAATAATTAAAAATTGGGTATTTTGTAAAAGAATGGAAGTTTAATGGGTGAAGGTCTTATCGAAATATTAAGTAATGGTTGAAATTGATGTGTATTATATAAATATTGCGGGGTTAGATTACACACAGAAAACGTTTTAAGGAAAGTTTTGATAAAATTATTAAAATATTATTTGTGAATCAAAGGATCTTTATTTGCAATGTAATAAGTAATAAGAATATGGTCGATATAATATATTTCATGATTTAAAAAATGTTTTTTACTAGTGGTGTACCAAATACTTGATACTCAATGCCGAGTAGTTACATAAATTGGATATTTTTCATGATAACTGAAAATTTTGAGAAATTTACAGTCACTTTATTTACAAAATACAATTGCTCTATAAATGAGTCGGGGGGGGGGGAGAAAAAAAACCATCTCCATAAAATCTATCCATGGTAAAAATTAACTATTGCCATGTCCTTTCTACATTGCAAATTCTTCAATGTGCATTTGTGTGCTATGTGTACTATCTTTTCCATATCACATATTAGTTTGTTAAATTCACCTTTGGCCAGGAACAGCTCAATGTGAAGACGAATATTCATAGACTGATAATAAGTAACCTTTAAATCAAATTCTAATTTATTTTGAATTGCTTGATAACTTAGATTACGAATTTTTAATCCATCATTTTGCAGATTCAAGTTCTTGGTATAGTGCTAACCATACGTAAGAATAAAATTAAGTCATTTTATAATCGTAAGAAATTAATTGCAACTATTTTGGGTCAAGCTACATTTTGGAAAAATGCAATGAAAATTTTTTAATAATTAAAATCATTGTTTTTTAAACTGTGGCGCAATAAGTGTTATACCGAGTACTCGGCTACTCGGTACGCCTCTAATAATATTTCCCAGAAAATAAATAACTATTGAAAATATTTTACACCACTTTTTTTTTAAACAAGTAAAAACTCGTAGTATTTTTTTTTTTTTTTAGATCAGGCAGTAATTTTCAGTATTTTTAAAAAGGTATCGATTTCCTCGGTAATTGTTGACATCTTTTATTTTTGTTTCACTTACCAAATCTCTCTGTGAACTTAAAACCACCCAACAGATTATTTATTTTTAACTAGGGATTAACTGTACTAATGCTTACCTTACAGCATTAGGAACATTGAGCTCTAATACTAAGAGAAGAGTGAACTTGGTGGTCTATTTTCTCCCTAGTAAGTATAGGGAAAAAAGATTTCTTTTTGCATTAAAACTTAAGTTTTATTCTGTAATGCATTTTACGAGTCCTTGACTTGCTCAGTTAGGGACATTAAAAGATGCGGTATTCTCCCATTGAACAAAACTCTTCTCTTAGTATTATAGCTCAACAATACAGCTTGAGGATTTTACATTTTCCAGGGAAAACGTTTTACTTTAAAAGGGAAAATGTAATATGTAAAAAAGGAAAAAAAAAGTAAACTCATGATTTTCATTTTGTTTCAAAAACTTCATCTGCTTATGGATAACAGACAGAGCCTGATTACCGCAGGGGCACACGGGGCACAAGCCCCTCTGCTTAGAGTTCAGGGGGCCCAAAATCCCCTTACTTTATCCAACGCATCCTAAATGCTAAATGCCAACTGTATATTTTACTATTAATAGTAAATGCGTTCTGTGTACGTCGACATATATATTTTTGTAATAATAATTTGATAACATTATTATAATTATTTTTTTAAGTTTTATCTTTGCACAAAACTTTTATTTCATTCTGGTATTGTAAGAATTTTTTTACTCGTCACACGTAACTGATATGAGAAGGGGGCGGGGGCCCTGAAATAGATATGTGCCCCATGTCCAACGTCAGAATGATCGGGCTCTGATAACAGAATTCATTATTAGACTTGTAGATTACTTTCATTCTCTGTATAGAGTGAGCACCCAAACAAGTATTGCCACTATATATGAAGAACATGTACTAATTAAACTTCAAAAGGTAGAACAATACTCTCACCGTTATAGTTCTCACAAAAAAAAAGAACATAAACAATTGGAAAGTATATCATTCATTTAGAAAATCTTGCTTCTTCTGGGTGAAGAAAATTATATTGTTAAAAAAAAATAATTTTAAAACATACTATAACCAATATAATGAAATGTCTATATTTACCTCTTTATGTCCCAAATTAGTTTTGCAAATTTTGAAAATCAGTAGGGTCTAAGGCCCCCTATGCCTTAGGTCCCCTAAGAAAACTTTTCAATTGCAGGTACTATCTGTCGAGATCTCAGCGAAGTACAAGGAGTGGTACTTAAAAGCTTCAGCATGATTCCAGCCATATAAGATTCATAATACAAAATTAATACAAGTGGGACTTCTGAGTTCCGTCAGGGCATAAAGGGTTAAACTGCTAAATGTTGACACCTAGTGTTTCCAGGGTTGGCAAGTTTTTGACAGTTGGAGGTTTTATCCGGTTTTAACCGTGCTTTTTACCGTCATGTCAAAAACCCCTTTTTGACATGGTTTTTGACATAATTGTCAAAAACCTCAATTTCTGTCCAAAACATGTTTTAAATTTGATATTGATAATCAAAATACATTTTCAAATAAATTTTACAATTTCTGATTTCAGACACTGAAGTAAACTTTTGGAGTTTTAGGTTATTAAAATAAAGTAATAAGCAATCCTAAACATAATTGAAGGGCTCGGGAGTAAATAATGGTAACTAGCATTAAAAAAAATCAAACATATGGCTTTTGAATATGGCTTTATTGCTTGGAGAAATTACTGTAACAGGTTTTTTTCATTTTAAAAATGAAGTGGGTACATTAATTAAGTGCTGTGTGTCTTGGGTATACTTCATAAATTTTTACAAGTGATTTTTTTTATTTTAATTTGAAATAGTCCGATTTTCAGAATTTACACTGAGTACTTATTAATTTAGTTTTGCTTTTGCTCAAAAGAAAAAAAAAATCACTTTAAATTATGATGTAAAGATTTTTAGATTGATAAAATAGCTTATTAATAGTTATTAAAACATTTAAACAAAACTACTTTAAAAACTGGATTAAACTTTTAATACTTCTAACTTTTTTCATGACATAACAAGTTAATTTAAAAGAATGAGAATTAATTTTCATTAAATTTATTGATTTACTTTTTATTAAACTTGATTGATACGATAACTAATTGATAGTTATTAAAGCATCTAAACAAAACTACTCTAAAATTTGGATTTAAGTTTTAATATTTGTAACTTTTTTTTACTCCATAACAAGTTAATTTGAAAGAATGTGAATTAATTTTCATTAAATTTATTAATTTAATTTTTATTAAACTTGATTAATAAGATAACTAATTGATAGTTATATTAAACATATAAACAAAACTACTTTAAAAGCTAGATTTAAGTTTTAATATTTAACTTTTTTCACGGCAAAACAAGTTAGCTTAAAAGAATGAGAAATAATTTTCATTAAATTTATTAATTTAATGTTTATTAAACTTGATTGATAAGATGTATACGTTTTTATTTAATATTTTACAGGATGAGAAACCTTATATGTTTATAAAAAATCTCAATAACCACTGTACACCTTTCGACAGGTTTTTGACAGGTTTTTGACGGGTTTTCGACATGTCATGTCAAAAACTGGTTTTTGACGTCAAAAACCTAACCCTGAGTGTTTCATTACTGAGCAGTATCAAAGAAAACATAGACAATGTGAAAGTAAATAGTGGTAGAATTATGTCATTTATTTTGACTACAGGGTATATTATGTAGTCGGTACGGCACTGAATTTAAGATGCTCACACCAAAAAATGTTTGAATTTTTTCTAATAAATTGACATAAGTTGTTTTTGAAATATATTTGCTAACTTTGGTAGAAGATTAGAGATGGAAAAAAGTTTCAGAAATCTCCCCTACCCATAAACTGAGCTAAAAGTAGCATTGCACTCCAGAGATTAACCATTAGTTAAGTATTACCTTTATTAACTTTTTATTTCCATGCAATTTTGTTTTCTTATTTATCTAAAGAGGGAAAATGATTTGCCAGCGCGGGGCCCGATTGGACCCAATTGGCCTAAGACGGGCCCTGTGGAGTATCATATTGTATGCATTTATCATGCATTCAATGCCGAACTTCTACATGAGCAGCAACCGAAACTTTGTTATTCAGTGCTTCGGCCAAATTACACTTTGTACCATCTCTATGCATGCATAGTTTCATGATTTTTGGAGTATATAATCTGGACTCTGATCATTATCCTTGTTTTTTTATTCTATGAAGCACAAGAAAATATTTTTTTTTTTTTCTTTTTCACTACTTGCATTTTGTATGCTATTGCATGTTAGTGTCAGTTTTAGGAATTATAAGATAGCCAATGAGTGCCCGGAAAATGACCAGACCATGGATGACGATGATGACAAGGTTGACAGCCGCAAAGCCAAATCCAACAAGACACAGCTCCGGAGAGATGACTACATACTAAAGGCGAGCCCCTTTTCTGATTTCCTAAAGAGTAGTGGTTGGTCCAATATTAAGTTTGATAATCTTATAAGGAAGGCTAGAACTATTGACGAATTAATTGATATTGAAAAAATTCTTGAGGAATTAGTGGCTAGATCAGATAGAGGAACACTAAGTTCCGATGAAGTTAGAAAACTTAAAAACATAAATAACCAACTCCTTAATGTAAAAGACAAGAAATTTAACATTGTTGATAACTTGAAGGAAGCCCTTGCAATGAACATTACTACGGAAAATCTGGGAAACCAGGAGCCAGTGCCCTCGGCACATGGCCCAGCCGGCTCCTCAAAAAGGATCCTTAGTGAAGATGAAGACGAAGCCACGACCCGCTCGGGGGCAAACTTTATTCAGCCTAAGAAAGTAGCTAAAAGTATCGGTGAAACTTCCAGCTCTGTCACCCCCATTAGTAACAACTTCGATATGCTAGACTTTGATAGGCTAAACCCTGATGGGCAATTCCACGCAAGTGTGGAAAAGCGTTGAAAAATCAAATTACAGCAATGCGTCTGTTTTACATATTTTTCGGTTTAAAAATGTTAGAAGTTTATTATTTATACTAATTTTTTGTCAAGAATGTAGTACTTTTACTTTTTGCAGCACTTTGAAGTTGGAAATGGAATATTTAACTTTTGGCAAAGCAAATGGTCAATCTTTCAACGTTGGTAAGTTTCAATTTTGTTCTTTGGATAACTGTTTTAAAGGAAGAATATTGATTATTACACTTTAATTCAATATTGTAAATTGCTAAAACGAGTGTTTTCACGTAAATTAAGCGATTTACACTGAAGTGACAAAAGTCATGGGATAGCAATATGCAAATTTTCAGATGGCAGTAGCATCGCATAGAACAGGTATAAATGCGCAGTGCTTTTACAGAGCTTTCATTTCTGTTCAAGTTATTCATGTGAAGAGGTTTTAACGTGATGATGACCGCACGACGTGAATCAATAGACTTTGAACGCGGAATGTTAGTTGGAGCTAGACGCATGGGTCATGCCATTTCGGAAATCGTTAGAGAATTCAACATTCCCAGATCCACTGTGTCAAGATTGTGCCGAGAGTATGAAATTTCAGGCATAACATCCCACCATGGACAGCGCAGTGGTCGACCGCCTGCACTTAAAGATCGAGACCGGCGACGTCTGCAAAGAGTCGTAAATTCTAACAGACAAGCAACACTGCGTCAAATCACCGTAGAAATCAATGTGGGACGTACAATGGACGTGTCTGCTAGAACTGTGCGGAGAAATTTGGATTTCTTGGGCTATTCCAGCAGAAGACCGACTCGAGTGCCTTTACTGACAGAACGACATCGCTTGCAGCGACTCTCGTGGGCACGTGAGCATATCGGTTGGTCCCTAGATGAATGGAAAACCGTGGCCTGGTCCGATGAGTCACGATTTCAGCTGGTAAGAGCCGATGGTAGGGTTCGAGTGTGGCGCAGACCCCACGAAGCCATGGACCCAAACTGTCAGCAAGGCACTGTTCAAGCTGGTGGTGGCTCCGTAATGGTGTGGGCTGTTTTTTCATGGCATGGACTTGGTCCTCTAGTGCGACTGGACCGAACATTGACTGGAAATGCTTATGTGCAGCTACTTGGAGATCACTTGCAGCCATTCATGGACTTCATGTACCCAAACAACGATGGGATTTTTATGGATGACAATGCGCCATGTCACCGGGCCACAACTGTTCGCAATTGGTTTGAAGAAAATTCTGGACAATTCCAACGAATGATTTGGCCACCTAGATCGCCCGACATGAATCCCATTGAGCATTTATGGGACACCATCGAGAGGTCTGTTCGTGCCCAAAATCCTGCCCCATCAACGCTTTCACAATTATGGACGTCTATCGAGACAGCATGGCTCAATATTCCTGCAGAAGACTTCCAACGACTTGTTGAGTCCATGCCACGTCGAGTTGTTGCACTTCGCCGGGCAAAAGGAAGGCCGACACGATATTAAGAGGTATCCCATGACTTTTGTCACTTCAGTGTATGTTAACTTCAAAAATGCACTGTTCTATGTAACGTAAGTTACCAAAAACATGTTAAAGTTCATGATGTGCATAAACAAAGGGCAATGCAATGTTAACAATGCTATATTTTCTATCTTATAAGTGTGTGTTAAGCAAATAGTTAAAGTTTTTTTGAAATATTGTCTATTTAATTGTTTGTGCTACAATCAAAACGTGTAACTTAAGTTACCAACATATGCAGGTAATGTAAGTTACCCAAGTAGAACTTAAATACTTGTATTTATAAAGAAAGTAAATTGTGAAATAAAGCTATGTGGTAAGTAGGAGGTAATTTATGCAAGAATTCTTTTGAATTTGTACTGTATTTACTTAATTTAAATCAATCATATTTCTTAAAATGTCTCTATTTGTTAATAAAATTACAATACACCTCTATATTATAAATTATATGTTTCTTTTTGGCTTTTGAGATATTAATTCTCTCTAAACAATATCACTGAATTCAGAATATTTAGGAGTAATGTACTATAAATTATTCAAAAATGACTTCTGTTATGATTTAAAGTTATCAAATATGTTTTAGAAGTAACAAATACCAAAATATTTTATCTCTTACAGGTGAACTACATTTTATTCTGCATTACAATGCCTCTAAACTCTGCAGAAAAGATGCGCTGTAGAAGAGGTATGAGAAAAATCATGTGGATATTACAGATTTTTAAATATAAGTCTCTCTTTATAGTATTGAAATATGTTAGAAAAAGCAAAATTTATCAAAAATACTTTCTGAAGATCCGCACATTGACAATGACCATTTAAGAACTAGAAATTAACAAACTACGGGGTTTCGTTTAGTTAAGTATTTTAAGGAACAAGAAGAAAAAACAGAGATAAAAGCTGGTGAATGGTGTGTGGTAAAGTACGAAAATACATTGTATCCTTGAGTTGTGACGATTATTGAAGAAAACGAGTTTAAAATATAAGTAATGGTTGCTGTTGGAACCCATTAGAAATGGCCAGTAACGACAGATGAAATTTATAGTAAGAAAGAAAGAATGATTTGAAAAATTGAATTACCTGAACTTGTTAATAGCAGCAGCCAGTATAGATTTAAGTCTTATGTTATGTAATATTTTTGATTTTTCATTGAGTTTGATATTAAATTTCTGTAAATTTAATTCATAATTGTTAATTTTCGATGTTTCGATCTAAACTAAGCTGTAATTTTCATTCATTAATTTTTGTAATAAAGATATGCTTGTAAGTAAATTTTGTAACGTAAGTTATTGTAACATAAGTTACCCAGTTAAAAATTCCCATAATTTTCAATTTTTGAAATAAATTCTTAAATTAATGAAAATATATTCCTAAGCATTATAAGGATCTGATAAATTATGCTTCAAACAATAAAACAGCTGTAATAGAGCAGAAATTTGCCTCAGAACCAATTTTCATATTATGTCATTCCCTTTTTGTGTAACGCAAGTTACTGCCTTATCTTTGACTGCTAGATTTTGTAAAATTTAAATGCATCGAATATTTTTGCATTTTAATTTTGCTTTCAACTGTCATTTTCAAAAAATGCTTTCATACAAGATTTGTACAACAAAATTTGACTGTACTGAGGTACTAAATGCATAAGAGTTGGTCGAAATGTAACGTAAGTTACCGTGGAATTGCCCTGATGAAGAACTGAATACCGCCACCACAACTCAAAGAAACCAAAATAAAGCAAGAATAAATATCAGGAGAAATAACTACAAACTCCTTAACCAAAAGCATATCCCCCCCCCCCATCAGCATCTACAACCCTCCCAATGACCTACAACTTGTAAATGATCTCAATGAGTATTGTAATGAAGAAATCACTGCTAGAATGGGTGTTTCCGCTACTAAAGAAAAAACCCTCACTGTCTATCCCCCCACTGCTGATGCGTACAGAAATATTCGCAAGTACACTGGCGGAAAAAAAAATTCCAACACCAAGAAAGACTTGTGTTAGATAAACGAAATTTGGTAGGCGTGTTTATACAACTGAAAGATGACATCGATTGAAATTTCGTGTTCCGCGCATAAGTGTGGCGCAGCTGGCGTCACTCAGAACATGCAAATAAGGCTTGTTTTAAAATCGTGTTGTGAAGCTCGTGTGTATTATTTTCCCGTGAAATTGGACGAATTGCGTTCATGTTAGCCAGGAATACCTTTTAAGAAGACGAAGAAGCCGTTATCAACAGCTCACCGAGTTTAAACGAGGTCGTACAATTTGGCTACGAGACGGTGGATTTTCATTTCGCGATATTGCAGAAAGACTTGGGTGGGAATGTTTCCACCATGCATGATTATTGGAAGCTATGGACAAGGGATGGTACTACCTCAAGAAGATCGAGTTCCGAGCTGCCACGTGGCACGACTGAGAAGGAAGATCGCCGAATCTTGCGTACGGCTGTGGCGCATCGTACTGCATCTGTGACTGACATTCAAACTGCAGTTGGTACCGTCGTGACCCAAGGAACGGTAAGAAACTGTTTACTTTAAGGACAGCTCCGAGCCAGGCAGTCTGTAGCCTATATTCCATTGATTGCAAACCATTGCCTTTTTCGACGGCAGTGGTGCCACGACAGAGCTCACTGGAAGTCGGAGTGGAGATCTGTTGTAATTTCTGATGAAAAAAGATTCTGAATTAGTGCCAGTGGTGGCTGTATATTGGTCAGAAGGAGGCCAGGGGACCGCCTGCATTCAAGCGGTATACGGCCTAGACACACGGGACTCACACCTGGAGTTATGGTCTCTGGAACAATTTCCTACGACAGCAGAGGCATTCTAGTGGTTATCCCAAACTCACTGACTGAAAATTTGTCGTCAGTATGTTAATTTAACCAGTAGTACAGATCTTCATGAGTAGCATTCAAGGAGGCGTTTTCCAACCGGATAACGCTCGCCCTCACATCGCTGCTGTAACGCAATGTGCTCTACAGAGTGCTGACATGTTACCATGACCTGCAAAATCACCAGGTCTGTCTCCAATTGATAACGTATGGGATATCATGGGATGGCACCTCAAGCATCATCCACAGTCAGCAATGACGGTCCTAGTATTGACACAGCAAGTGCAACAAGCATGGAACTGCATACCACAAAGTGACATTCGGCACCTGTATGACATAATGCATGCACGCTTGCAGGCTTGCCTTCAAAATTCTGGAGGTTACACCCTCTATTAAATTAACACAATTTCACATTTACGCAGCATTTTCTTGAGCTTAGATTAGCCAGTGATCTTGTACATTTAATCAATTTAACATGTTAACTAGACAATTGCATTACCCAAATTTCATTACTCTACGGCAATTTTTTCTTGGTGTTGGGATTTTTTTTTCCGCCAGTGTATATAGACGAACACAAACTTGAATCCCACACCCACCCTTTAAATGAGGATCGGGATCTTAATGTTGTCATACGTGGCTTGTCAAATGATTTCCCCATCGAAGAAATCATGTCGGACCTCCAAGCCAAAGATTTTGTTATCCACAAGATTTCACAAATGAAAAGGGATAAAGAGCAATCCCCAATGCCTCTGTTTATCTTACATATGCCCAAAACTGAGGAAAACAAAACAATCTATGAAATCGTTAGAATTGGTTACCTCAGGGTAAATATCGAACCCCTCAAAAAAAAAGGAAGGTAAACCCACCCAGTGCTGGAGATGTCAAATGTATGGACACTCAAGTCGGTGCTGCACTCGTCCCCCCAAATGTCTCAAATGTGGTCTAGGCCACTACTCCTATGAATGCACTAAGTCCAAAGAAACGGAGCCCTCTTGTGCCCTCTGTGGCGGCTGCCACATATCCAACTTTCCCCTCTGCCCAATTAGACCCAAATTAAAAACAAAGGACACCAGAAACATCTGGGAGATTAGAAGAGAAGCTTTGGAAGCCCACGACAACCTCCAAAGTGCAATCCCCCCTCAGGAATATAATGATAAAATACAAGAACTTCTAAATGGAAAAAAAAGAATGATGCCGAAAGCCCTAGTGCAAGCTCCCCCATGATAGAATCCGTCGCCAATATGTTCACCAATTTAATCCAGCAAATTCAGGGCTTGCAGCTCTTATTCCTCCAACTTCTCCAAAATGGCCGTGCGTGACGCTCTCTGCCTTGTTTCCTGGAATGCAAATAGTCTTTTTCCCAAGATAAACGAGCTCCAGAATTTCATGTCCGAGTATGAGCCGGACCTTGCCCTTATTCAAGAAACTTGGCTCAATGGAAATCGAAATGTCAAAGTTCCCAATTATTGCTGCTACCGCACTGACCGTGAGGACGGGGCGGGTGGCGGCACCCTCATTTTTGTCAGACAGAGCCTCCCCCACTTTGAGATTAAAATACCCACCTCTAGTTTTGAAAACACCACTGTTACAGTTACCCTGAATGATTGCCCCATCAACATTACTTCGGTTTACATGCCCCCTGCCAAGGACATCAACAAAGCCGACCTCGACAAAGTGTGTCTTACACAAAATGAAGTCCTCTTTGGCGATATGAACGCGAAGCACAAATTGTGGAACACCGGAGTCCCAAATAAGAAAGGAGATGTTCTTGTTAACTACGCAGCAAAAAATGACCTCAGTATTTTGGCCCCTAGTACTCCCACCCATTTCGGCCCTCATGCCTCCACCACCATCGATATTGCCATCACTAGCCTCAGTCAGCCCTATCTTATCATCTCGGATCATAAGCTATCGTCTGATCACAACCCCATTCTCCTCACTGTTGCCCTTAACGGCCGCACCTTAAAGCACGTCATCACAGGCAAAAGCACCAATTGGAACAAATTCTATGTTGAGCTGCACCGCACCGTCCCTGGGAACCCTAAAATAGAGAACACGACCGACATAGATGAAGTCATCTCCTCACTCAATAATGCCTTCGACACTGCCTATGAAAATTCAACAAAGGAATACACTGCTTACAACCACACGTATAGACCCCATATCCAGAGGCTCATTAGGTATAAAAATAAACTAAAAAAAATGTGGAATCAAACTGCCTACCCCCCCCCTACAAAAGTGAGCTAAAAGCCCTCACTAAGACCGTTAAAAACCTCATGTATGAATTCAAAAGCAACAAATGGAACGACTTTATACAGACCCTCCCTGCCAATAACAAAACTTTGTACAGGTTGGCTAAGAATTTTTCCAAGCCCTTTACTGCCATCCCCCCTTTTAAGAAAGGCAACACCTACCTCTGCACTGACCTTGAGAAAACTAAAGAGTTTGCTGACGTGTATGAAAACAATTTCCAGAATGACCTCTCCTCCTCCCCTCCACAATTTATATCAGATGTTAATTTAAATGTGGAGTCGTATCTGATCAATAATTATGACCCCATCTCCCCCATCCTCTGCTCTCCAAAAGACGTCAATGACATTATCAAAAAACTCCCCAATAAAGCCCTTATCACACGATCCAATGTGAAGCTACTCCAACTTGGAGCAATCCTCAATTTCGGCCAACTCCAAACTTGTTTTCCTACTACGTCATCGTTGCTGTGCAGGGTTGCCGTGCAATATCGTCTGCTAGAAAAAATTTTTTATCCCGTTAAGCTGGCCACTCCTGATGGCGCCGATCTGTGACGAAGTTCCGCAGAGCTTTCCTATTGGTCGGAAAAGCAATTCGGCTCAATTTTATTGCTCCGCACGCAAAATCTTGGACTAAATTGGACGAGCGTCGGACAATAGAAAGGATGACGTCAGTATCGGCCGAAGTAGTTGAGGCAAATTGGTCTTGGCCGGAATTGGAGTGAATCGGGGGAAAAGTTGGATCGTGTGATAAGGCCTTAACAAAGCACCTGGTGCGGACAACGTCACAAGCAAAATGCTTAAAAATACCCCGCTCAATGTCGGGCCCACGGAGTAGAAAGAAGGAGAGAAATGTTCTACGGATGCGCTAGTTTGAAAGTGGCAACGAATTCTCACACGCCCGCCAGAGGACGCTAGCTGAAACGCTCCCTACTTCCTACGGGATTCAATGTAAATGATACTGAATCTGTCCTCTCTTTAAATGCTGCTATGGGAAAGAAAAAAAATTTTTTTCAACTGGATTTTGATGTAAATCTTCGACTGACATTATGAATTAAGTATGATTTTCATCCCACGAAAATAGGAGAAGTATTTTTTGAGAAATAGGTTTAATCGAATGCACTTACCAACTTGTCAAATCTGACAGAATCTGTCATTTTTTAAAGACTGCTGTTGGCAAGAGTTTTTTTTTTTTTTTTCAACTGGATTTTGGTGTAAATCTTCGATTGACATTATGAACATTATTGACATTATGACTTTGAAGCTCTCTAAATTGTGATAAATTATGCATGTGGCAAAAAATTAATTATGTCGGTACTTAATTTTTTTTATTAATTAAAAATATTTAGTAGACAAAGTAATTATTATAGACTATATTTTCATATTACCTTCTTTTTTACATGTTCATATTTTTATTTAATTACCATTTGTAATCAGTAATTGAAAAATTTATTTATTCATTATTATTATTTTTCTTCGTTTTACCTAATAATAGGAAATTTTATATTTACATAATTTTTACAATTAAAAATATATTCATTGGCTTAATTTTCGAATTTTTTTTATCTTTTTTGCTTAAACCTAGACTAATATAATGTATCTCTAACCAGGGGTGCCCACAGGGGGGGGGGGGATTATGGCGTATGTTGCGCCATAAAAAATTTTGGGGGAGATTTTTTAAAGCTAATTAATTAATTTATTTATTTATTTAAATTATTGATTAATTTATTTTTAATTAAAATTATGGGCTGATTTATTTTGAATAAAAATTATTCATTAATTAATATTTTTAATCCACATTAGTTCTTTTATTTTTTTATTATTTTATTTATTTATCTATTTATTTTGTGTGCGTGTGAGTGTGCTTGGAATGTCTGGAAAAGAAAAAAAGCGATTCTGTTCTACGTATAATTAGTATTTTTAGAAAAATAATAATAAATAAAAAAATAATATTTACAATTAAAAAAAATAAACAAATATTTAAAAAAAAATAAATAATATTTTAAAAAATAAATAAAATAAAAAAGAGGGGTAGAAAAAAATAAAAAGCACAAGAGGGTTGGGAAACATTTTGGGGAGGGGGGATTTGCGCCATTGAGCTTGGAGGGGATGGGCACCCCTGTCTCTAGGCAGGGATTCAAGTGAAGCAGCACTGCGATCGCTTCGAATTGCAATCGCTACTGGAAGTGAATTACATTATCATCAACTTAACTTGGCATGACGTCACTACGGGTGGAGCCAATAAGAGCTCACAAGCACTCAGCGATCTCCTCTTATTCGCCAAGTAGGCTGTGACGTTTTATCTAGCTCGTTTTTCATAGGCAAACGTCACGCTGACGCCACGATGTTTTTATCAAGAAACGTTCTAATGTAATTCATTTCCAGTAGCGATTGTAATTTGCGATGGCCTGTTTTAAATAGACAAAAATCATATTTTAAGACTTAAAAATTCTTTCCAGAAATTTTTGTCTCTGAATTTTTCCTCTCTGTCCTTGCTTCAAATTTTTTTATTATTATTTTTTTTTTTTTCATTTAAGATCTGAAATTGACATTATGAATTAAATGTGTTTATTCCCACGGAAGTGAGTGCCGTATTTTTTAAGTGATTTTTTAAATGGCGATAGTCGTAAAAGCTTAAATTATGATACAAAATATAGTTGACGCTCGTTATAGTGACCACTCGTTATAAAGACTGTCCCAATATTACGACCGGTGGGAACCCCCCCCCCCCCAAACTTTATCCCAATATACTCTATGTTCTACCTCTTATAGCGACGACTCGTTATAAAGATCTTTTTTGTGGGACGGAGATGGTCGTTATATCGAGCGTCAACTGTAGTATAAATTTCGTCATTTCAATTTTACATGCAGTTTTTCTTATAAATGGCAGTGACCAGGACCGTCACTGAATCAAAAAAGTCAGGGAGTGTAAAAAATCGGCTGCCCCTAAAGTAGTTCAAACGTATTTTAGGCAGGGATTCAAGTGAAACAGCACTGCGATCGCTTCGAATTGCAATCGCCACTGGAAGTGAATTACATTATCATCAACTTAACTTGGCATGACGTCACTACGGGTGGAGACAATAAGAGTTCACAAGCACTCAGCGATCTCCTCTTATTCGCCAAGTAGGCTGTGACGTTTTATCTAGCTAGTTTTTCATAGGCAAACTTCACGCTGACGTTACGATGTTTTTATCAAGAAACGTTTTAATGTAATTCATTTCCAGTAGCGATTGTAATGTGCGATCGACTGTTTCACTTGAATCCCTGCCTTAAAGACAACAGTTTCTCCCTCGGGAATTTTCCGAATTTGTAGTCTTCAAAATACATTATCAGGCGATCTTTGTCAATAATGCAGGGGGGGGGTGAGATTACTCCCCCGTCTATTTTCTGTGATTAAAAAATTAAAAACGTAACACTGTCGGCCCCGCTTAAACGAATACTGTCGGTTCCAAGAAATGTTATTCGATTAAGCGGGGTATTTGTTTAAGCGAGGGTCTTCAACATTGCTTTAATGGCATGGGGGGAATATTCGGTTCCGGGATGTTTTATTCGTATAAGCAGGCTATTCGTTTATCCGTTACTCGATTAAGCTGAGCGAACAGTATCTCTAAATATACTGTGGGAAAAGGGGAGGAAGGTTCGAGAACTTTCCCCCGAAATCTTTTTGAAAATGTAACTCTAAAACGCAGTTTTAGACGACCTTTAGAGATGTTAAGAGGTGGAGAAATTGGGGGCTTGTTCACGGAAATTTTCTAATTTGTACTCTTAAAAATGTACACCGGATGATCTTTCGTAATGTTTTGGGGGAAAGTAGCTTAGGAGTGTTCCCTCGTCCATTTCCATTTTTCGAAATTGAAACTGTAAAAAAAGCATTGGCATGTTTCGGGGGGGGGGGGGTCTCTTTTCTTCACGTTATTTTATTTATATATCATTCATAAATCCTGAAACTCTTGATTAAGTTTTGGTTTGCATTCGCTTTTTAAATTAAAACATTTTGAACTACTAGTGTGACTATTCATTACAATACTTTAATCTCGCGCACTGTATTTAAACTCTTTTTTTTAAAAATAAAACATGTTTTTGACTACTCGTGTATTTTTCTCCACTAAACTGATTTTCATGACATTGCAAAGTAGAAATATAGATATTTCGGCTCTATGAAACTATCTGTTTAATAATGTGTTCATTTTAATTAAAATTACGCTTGTTATGATTTGTACTATGCACGAATGATGAAAATCAGTTTAGTGGAGAAAAATACACGAGTAGTCAAAAACATGTTTTATTTTTAAAAAAAAAGAGTTTAAATACAGTGCGCGAGATTAAAGTATTGTAATGAATAGTCACACTAGTAGTTCTAAATGTTTTAATTTAAAAAGCGAATGCAAACCAAAACTTAATCAAGAGTTTCAGGATTTATGAATGATATATAAATAAAATAACGTGAAGAAAAGAGACCCCCCCCCCCCCGAAACATGCCAATGCCTTTTTTACAGTTTCAATTTCGAAAAATGGAAATGGACGAGGGAACACTCCTAAGCTACTTTCCCCCAAAACATTACGAAAGATCATCCGGTGTACATTTTTAAGAGTACAAATTAGAAAATTTCCGTGAACAAGCCCCCAATTTCTCCACCTCTTAACATCTCTAAAGGTCGTCTAAAACTGCGTTTTAGAGTTACATTTTCAAAAAGATTTCGGGGGAAAGTTCTCGAACCTTCCTCCCCTTTTCCCACAGTATATTTAGAGATACTGTCGGCTCAGCTTAATCGAGTAACGGATAAACGAATAGCCTGCTTATACGAATAAAACATCCCGGAACCGAATATTCCCCCCATGCCATTAAAGCAATGTTGAAGATCCTCGCTTAAACAAATACCCCGCTTAATCGAATAACATTTCTTGGAACCGACAGTATTCGTTTAAGCGGGGCCGACAGTGTTACGTTTTTAATTTTTTAATCATAGAAAATAGACGGGGGAGTAATCTCACCCCCCCCCCTGCATTATTGACAAAGATCGCCTGATAATGTATTTTGAAGACTACAAATTCGGAAAATTCCCGAGGGAGAAACTGTTGTCTTTAAGGCAGGGATTCAAGTGAAACAGTCGATCGCACATTACAATCGCTACTGGAAATGAATTACATTAGAACGTTTCTTGATAAAAACATCGTGACGTCAGCGTGAAGTTTGCCTATGAAAAACTAGCTAGATAAAACGTCACAGCCTACTTGGCGAATAAGAGGAGATCGCTGAGTGCTTGTGAGCTCTTATTGGCTCCACCCGTAGTGACGTCATGCCAAGTTAAGTTGATGATAATGTAATTCACTTCCAGTGGCGATTGCAATTCGAAGCGATCGCAGTGCTGTTTCACTTGAATCCCTGCCTAAAATACGTTTGAACTACTTTAGGGGCAGCCGATTTTTTACACTCCCTGACTTTTTTGATTTAGTGACGGTCCTGGTCACTGCCATTTATAAGAAAAACTGCATGTAAAATAGAAATGACGAAATTTATACTACAGTTGACGCTCGATATAACGACCATCTCCGTCCCACAAAAAAGATCTTTATAACGAGTCGTCGCTATAAGAGGTAGAACATAGAGTATATTGGGATAAAGTTTGGGGGGGGGGGTTCCCACCGGTCGTAATATTGGGACAGTCTTTATAACGAGTGGTCACTATAACGAGCGTCAACTATATTTTGTATCATAATTTAAGCTTTTACGACTATCGCCATTTAAAAAATCACTTAAAAAATACGGCACTCACTTCCGTGGGAATAAACACATTTAATTCATAATGTCAATTTCAGATCTTAAATGAAAAAAAAATGATAAAAAAAATTTGAAGCAAGGACAGAGAGGAAAAATTCAGAGACAAAAATTTCTGGAAAGAATTTTTAAGTCTTAAAATATGATTTTTGTCTATTTAAAATAGGCCATTGCAAATTACAATCGCTACTGGAAATGAATTACATTAGAACGTTTCTTGATAAAAACATCGTGGCGTCAGCGTGACGTTTGCCTATGAAAAACGAGCTAGATAAAACGTCACAGCCTACTTGGCGAATAAGAGGAGATCGCTGAGTGCTTGTGAGCTCTTATTGGCTCCACCCGTAGTGACGTCATGCCAAGTTAAGTTGATGATAATGTAATTCACTTCCAGTAGCGATTGCAATTCGAAGCGATCGCAGTGCTGCTTCACTTGAATCCCTGCCTTAGAGACAGGGGTGCCCATCCCCCCCAAGCTCAATGGCGCAAATCCCCCCTCCCCAAAATGTTTCCCAACCCTCTTGTGCTTTTTATTTTTTTCTACCCCTCTTTTTTATTTTATTTATTTTTTAAAATATTATTTATTTTTTTTTAAATATTTGTTTATTTTTTTAAATTGTAAATATTATTTTTTTATTTATTATTATTTTTCTAAAAATACTAATTATACGTAGAACAGAATCGCTTTTTTTCTTTTCCAGACATTCCAAGCACACTCACACGCACACAAAATAAATAGATAAATAAATAAAATAATAAAGAAATAAAAGAACTAATGTGGATTAAAAATATTAATTAATGAATAATTTTTATTCAAAACAAATCAGCCCATAATTTTAATTAAAAAATAAATTAATCAATAATTTAAATAAATGAATTAATTAATTAATTAGCTTTAAAAAAAACTCTTGCCAACAGCAGTCTTTAAAAAATGACAGATTCTGTCAGATTTGACAAGTTGGTAAGTGCATTCGATTAAACCTATTTCTCAAAAAATACGGCTCCTATTTTCGTGGGATGAAAATCATACTTAATTCATAATGTCAGTCGAAGATTTACATCAAAATCCAGTTGAAAAAAATTTTTTTTCTTTCCCATAGCAGCATTTAAAGAGAGGACAGATTCAGTATCATTTACATTGAATCCCGTAGGAAGTAGAGAGCGTTTCAGCTAGCGTCCTCTGGCGGCGTGTGAGAATTCGTTGCCACTTTTTGATAGCAGAGATTTAGCTCCTCCCCTTTAACATGGGCGTCGCTGGCTGCTGAACATTGGGGGGGACTTTGGAAAAAAAGAAATGCTAGGAAAAATTCATGTTTTTTTAAACATGTTTAGAGTTTGCAAAGATCAATGAACATTGCAATTTTCAAATAAGAACCATAATTAGTCATATTCTGACCCGTCGCGGGGACAAAAAAGTTGGGGGGTGTATGAAATTAACGACTCCTCATTAATTTCAAACGCATCTTAAATACAGAGTGAAACAAATGGGTTCAGCTTATTTCTAAGAGGGAAGTCATGTTGAGAATGTGTTCCTAATCGTAAATATATTATTTACCTAGAAGTAAGAAGGTACGGGGCTACCTCCCCCGGAATATTTTCCGAATTTGTGATCTTAAAAATGCATTTTAGACGATCTTTGGTAATGTTATGGGAGAAGAGGTTCGAGTGCGCTCTTCCGTCCATTTTTCGATATCGAAACTTTAAAAACTCAATTATTATCGCAAATTGTGCTATGAAAAGGGGGGATCGGGGATTTTTTTCGAAATTGTATTGCTAAAAACGCAATTTTAGACTATCTTTGTTGATAGTACGCAGATTAGATATTAGAGTTCCCTCTTTTTGGAAAATTATTTAAATTGCAGTCTTAAAAATGCATTCTAAAAAATTTTTGACTATGGTAGTAATTGAAGAGGTTCGGAGGCGCTTCTCTGGACATTTTTGGAAATTGAAATTTTAAAAACACAATTATAGATCATATCTG
>JAXGGA010014864.1:0-30839 GCA_038373865.1 Uloborus plumipes | reverse complement strand
TTAGGTTTCAAATACGTTTTTTATCAGTTTTGACAAAGAAAAACGGTTTGACCGTAATAGAAACACAAGTCTGCAAAAAGACCTACCCTGAAAATACACCAAAAAGAACTATCAAACTTTAAAAAATGAAAAGTTTTTATTCAATCAATATTCAACATGAAAATGATGTCAGACCAAATTTGATAAATCAAAAACATCATCGGAAATTCCATACACTGTTTAAACTACTGGTTGCATTGTTTTTCTTTCTCTTTTTTGTCGTGTCTATGACTTAGCCGAACTAAATAACTCCATGGACCCTTATAACTGCTTTTGCGATTTGTTGGGTGTTATCGTTATAAAGGTCACACACAAAGCTGGTGTTTCACTTGGATTGATTTATCTCTAAGTTTAGATTTAGCTATTGCGTTTGCATCTTGGAGATAGACACTGTTGTTGTTAGTATTAAGGTCTCTGGACTCCTTGGCTAATTTATACTGGTTGCATGTGGTATCTTTAAGAATGAAAAGTTGTAGCACCAACGGCACCCCTGAATGGTGGCACTGAACTCGCTATAGCACCCTTGAAAATGCCATATGAGTACCTAATAGTCATCCAATGGGTGACTCATGGCACATTAACCCTCGTGGGTTCCTTGGGGTCATATGTGACCCCAATGCAATTTCTGTTTAATATATCTTGTTAATCAACCATTTGTTTTTAATGGCCTTTTGTGGCTTTTATTCTTCTAGTTTTCTATTCAAAATAATGCTATTATTGTGTTTTATTTTTCCCGAATTGCTTTTTTTGCACACAAGACCCTTGGGGTCACTTCCCCAGAATGCCAAAAAAGAGGACGTTGCAACATTTGTCCAAGAGAACTGGACAGAAAATGCATCGAAAAATGTCATAAGTTTGAAATTCACTTGCAAAAAATCATGTTTTTTCAGGTCTGTAACAGTTGTAAATAAATCTACAGTTATTGTAAGTTTTGCTCTAAAATTTAAATTTTTAATGCATAAACTAAATTTTACTTTGATTGCATCTTTTTATTTTTATTTTTTTAGCATTAAAAAGTGTGTGAACTTAAATAATGCATGTAACATTCATTAATCATAATAAATTAATTAAAGGAAGCATTGGGGTCGTTTATGACCCCAAGGGTCTTGAGTGTAACTGAAATGGGAGGGACCCACGAGGGTTTAAGGTGCCATGGGAGCCTAATACAGTCAAACCTGTCTATCTCGAATGTCACGGGACAGAAAAAGAATTCGAGTTATAGAGGTTTCGAGATACAGAGGTTGAGATAAAATTTACAAAAATAAGCAATTGGAACAAAGTCAAATACTTAATAGATTGTTTTGCATTGGTATTGTTGAATGTTTTACTCTACGACATGTTGTAAGTCCACGTTTTACTTATTGTGATGACTATATCGGTAGCAAGTTAATGCTTACCTTAACATAGTCTTTGAATGATTGTGCAAAAGATGATTTTTGTCTCCAAGTTATACCATTGATAAAGGTGGCTGGAGATGAAATTCAAAAATGAGAGTGGTAAAAATTCGAGATACAGGGATTTTCGGGAAAAATCATTCGAGATAAACATGAGAAAAACAATAAATTTATGCTGTAAAAGCAGGGAATAAAAAAAATCGACATAGAGAGGTTTTCGAGGTAAGCAGGTTCGAGATAAACAGGTTCGACTGTATTACCTTCAAGGGTGCCATAGGGAGTCAAGTGTCAGCCTTCAGGGTGTGCCGCTGGTGCTACAACTTTTCACCCTTAAAGAACCGCAGTGCAGTATATTATTCAACCGCGACTAGATGGCCGGTGTCAATCAAATGAGAAAACGAGTCCATTCCTTAAAATAGGTAGAGAAGAAAAAAAAACCCAGTGTGCCATATTTGTAAGTTTAGCGACATTTTGGCGAATAACTTAGTTTATGAAATATAAAATAATTCTTCGAGCCACACCTGCATTTGGCGAGGAAGTGAAAACAAGTCTTTGCTTTCTTTATTGCAACCCTTATGTTACCATTTTGTTTTTAAATTTAAATGAACAAGTGGAGGCGTTGCAGTCAATGGCCAATGGCTGCGGAAAGATATAAAACCAAAACCCACCTACTTTCTTGCATCCAATGAGAAATCTTTCTCGGTTGTGCAAAAATAAATATATTTTCCTCTTTGGCTAATTTCTCAAATTGGGAGACCAATTAAAGGTAAGCAAGGTGACGTATTCGAGCTTTTTAACCAATGCCGCAATTGTGAATCCCATTCCTCAATTTTCATCTGCGTATCACCCCTTCCTAAAAATGGACAATCCTGAAAAAAGGAGGAGTCATAGGCCATTTCTGCGAAGTTGAATAATATACAGAACAGAGGACAACCTGTATTTTCAACAGTGTAGTTACTTCAATATAGAGGAGAAATATCAATCGTCAGGGGCGCTGTTAAGTCGTCACTTAGCAATGACAAATTGCTATAGGTTTTCTTTTTGAACATCACTTGTCATGCAGTCCCTGTTTCTAATTGGCAGTTTGCCAACGCGTCTCGAGTCCACAAGAATTTGCTCTTCCACCACGCAGGATTGCACGGAGCGGTACTGGCGCCACCTGTTGAGCTGCTTGGTAAGCAATGTAACGTGCGGATGTGTCCTTAGTAGGCCCGATCTCGTGTCCATCCCGAAGGTAATCGAATTATTTATCTGCTGAACCAAAATGGCTTGACGGCTCGGGGCTAAGTTGAAGTATGTACTCTTGGACGTACGCCACACAATTATAGCAATTCGTCATGGCGAAAAACATAATTTGAGTTCGGAAAATCGAAATTCAAATTTTTATTTTTCTCTCTCCTTTTTTTTTTTTTTTTTTGTCTCTCCTGTGCCCAGTATGTGTTCGTACATGCAGTATATACAGAACAGAGGAGAAACATATACTACACGCGATCCTTCTATGTCTAAATGAAGATACCGTAATCCTTAAAAGTGCGATCATGGAATAATAAGGGTACAATGTACTTTTCTAGGGTTATTAAATCAAAAGAAGTAATGGCGTTTACACAACGACATGTTTCTTTTCGAATTTGTCAACTACATAAATTAGGATTTCAAAAACAATTAACAATTTTTTTATCATATTGAGCTGCAGTGAATCGTGGAAAAAAAAAAAAAAAAAAAAAACTACCGTAAAATAAGATCAGGAAATTTTTAGAATAATTTTTCTTATCGCTGTTGCTACACTTTTGCCTGTTGATATCAAAACTGCCTGTCGAAAATGCTTTATCATCAGTTAGGCTTTTTGATGACGATAAAATTAAGATCTAGATATTTTTGCCCTGCTGCATAGAAAAAGCGAGAGGGGGTGATGAGGGGCCTATTCTGCCGTGCTAAGCGCAAAAGTCGTATCTGCACTTTTTGTCAAAATTGAGTTACGGTCATCACGTGATTCTCTATTACATATTTCACATAAATGCAACGTTTTGTAGCCATTTGTCCATGGGAAATATTTTTAAAAATTATTTGAAAAAGTTTCATCTGAATCAAATACATAGAGAAGCAAAACTTTAAACGACGATTTCTCCTTTTGAAGTCGTCTGCAGATACGACTTTTGCGCTTAGCACGGCAGTATTCTGCCTTGATAAGCACAAAAGTAGTATCTGCAATTTTTAACAAAATTGAATTATCGCCACCAGGTGGTTCTTTGTGACGTGTTTTACCATCGCCTCCTAAATACTAAATGACTAGTACATTTGCTTCGCTACCGTCGAGATGGGTTCCACTTTAAACGCCACCTTGCGGCAATCCAAAAATGCCGTTGTTGTTTTTTGATTGGTTAATTTTTTAATTTAAAATTCAGAAATGAACCAATCGTTAATTTTCGATGAACTCCGGTAGATGTCAGTGCTTTGTAAACCAAGGGCATTTTGCAGCTATTGGCGATGTAGCCAAACAATATTCGAATTAAATTTTTTGATTGGTTTTTAAATTTAAATTTAGAAATGAACCAATCGTATGAGCCAACCTCTGTCTCGAAGAACTCCTGTAGATGGCAGTGTATCGTGAACCGAGGGGGAAATTTTGCACTGTGCTAAAAACCAGAAAGTTGCAGGCATTTAGTATTTAGGAGGCGTTGATTTTACCCACATACAATGTTTTATGGTCATTTGAGAACAAAAACCTTTTTTTTTAAATTTCTGAAAAAGTATGATCCAAATCAAATACATGGGGTTACAAAACTTTAAAGAGTTGTTTGGCGCATCCAGTTAATCAGATCACTTATCTGTGAAAAAGAAGCACGTTTCTGTACAACAGCTTTCAGTTGTGTACCGATCGAAAGAGGATCATAATTCTTCATTTACATTTTCAAACTTAAGATTTACATCTAATCACCGTAACCCATACTTGGCACAGTAATTATAACTTAAACAATTTAAGGTTAAATCATTATTCCGAACATTACCTTGTTTCTTCAAAAATCTTCATGCCTGCATACCTACATTCTTCTATTTCTGCTCTTCTCTTTTTTTTTCTTTATTTATTTTATTTTTTTTTTTTTTTTTGCGTGTGCATATGCATTAGTTTCCTCATATTTTAAGTACGTTTTTTGTCATTACCCGTCTGTTATGATTATTATGTAAATATTTAATGTATCATGAATAATTACACTTGTCAAAACAAGAAAAATACATTCCACAGAAAACTTTTTTAAATAATTATCTTTAAAAGAGGGTATTCGAAATTAATATGCATTAAGGAGGCGAAATGAATTCTTTTTTCCCCATTATTAAACTATCATGAAATTGCATGCATAACGTGCAAAAAAAAAGTTGATGATGATATTCGTGCTTTGAGTACTCAGTTGAAATGGATTAGAATATTTTTTATTCCATCTTCTATTTACATTTGTGTTTTGCGCTGATTGCCAACTCAGAAATGGAAATAAATTTATTCCATTTGTGTTTCCGTTCCTCGAATGAGTTTTTAATGCCAACTTAACGAAATGTTCTTTTCGAATGAACGTGTAAATTATGAACGAAAAATACTTAGCTGATGATTATTGCATGAAGCTATTTCTGGGAAATCATGAATTTGAATATTATTTAGGAGATTCATCTTTTAAAATATCGTTTTCTGTAAGTATTCTTTGATAAACTAAATATAGCATCAACTTTGTGAGTTAATATTTTTTCAGGACTTCTTTCACTGTCTAGTGTCTACTACTATTACTCTTATTATTATTTAAAGGAAAATGAAATTTTAATCATTACGCGTTTAACACAGTTCCAATTTCATGAAATTTACAAAGCTGTTAAAACGCGTAGGATAGCTTAGGATTATTTCTACCTAATTTTGCAACACATTTTTCACTCGTACTTTTCGTATTTTTTTTTTCTTTTTTTCCAACTAAGTATATGTATTCAACGATCGAAAATTTCTAGACGTTCGTATAAACTCGAAAATTGACCGCATTGTTTTTATTTTTTTTTGAAACGATAACTATACATAAATACACTAAGAGGATTATAAATAATTCCAGTTGTAAGCTTTAAAAATTGAATAGCTAGTTATCAAGCATTGTTTGAGCTTTCTGGCACATGAACTTACGGTTTTAATTATTAAAGTATTTTGTCGAAATATACATGCATATGTTTCCAATTCCACCTCTTATTTTATTCCTTATTTTTGAGTTGAAGTGTTTTTTGCTTCTTTAAAGAAGCCGCTTGCCCATCTTATAAGAGTTCTTAAAATCATTTCATTGACTAAGGCAGGAATTCAAGTGAAACACGGACGATCGCAACTCACCAATGCAATCGCAAATTCCCAAATTTGGATACGTTACAATCGCTACGAGATGCGATTCTAATGTAATTCGACTTCCAGTAGCAATCGCAATTTGCGATCGTCTCGAATCTCGAAGCAATTGCAATGGTGTTTCACTTGCCTGCAATGGTGTTCACATTCCTGCCTAAGGCAGGAATTCAAGTGAAACACGGACGATCGCAACTTACCAATGCAATCGCAAATTTCCAAATTTGGATTCAAGTAAAACGTAACAATCGCTACGAGATGCGATTCTAATGTAATTCGACTTCCAGTAGCGATTGTAATTTTGGTCTTGTGCGATCGCCTCGAAGCGATTGCAATGGTGTTTCACTTGAATTCGGCCCTAAGAAACTCGTTTTTAGCCTACTTTCCGTTGAAAATAAAAGAAAGACGAAAAAAGTATTAAAAGTGGCTTAATACATCTAAAAAATATCGCCAAATTAAAAAAAATATCGCCAAGTCCGAAAAAAAAACAAAAAGAAATTAAAAGGTAACATGAATTTCGAAAAATTAAAAATTTGAAAGTAGGGTATTGAGATGGGGAATTTGTGTGTGTGCGTGTGTGTCGGTGGGTCGGTCGGTCTGTCTGTCCCCCCCCCCCCTATTCGTTTTGTTCAGTGATGACAAAATAAATGAGAAAGAGACCTTTTCTGAGCACCTTACATAATTTCTCAAAAATGGTTTCGAACTAAAAGTTTATTGGGGGGGGGGGGGTGAGACAAAGGAAAAGAGCGATATATCCGAATGAGCGATATAACGAGGGGATACTGTATTTGTTTTATATTTATCATTTTATATTTATCACTATTATATCATATTCTATTCATTTTATTTTATTTTCATAATTTTACTACTCTAGTTCAAAATTACTTTTTTCTTTTTTTCCGCTTTGTTTTACCAAAAAAAAAAAAAAATATAAATTCCAGAAATTTTAATTCTTTTAAATAAAACCGCTGAGAATTCGACAGTAAAGTCCGCTCATTAAAACAAACGTCAAAACCAAAAAGGAACCCGACATAAGAAATTACCGCCGAAAACCAAAACAAACAAAGAACAAAACAACCCTCATGAAAAGCACATAGAAAAACTGATGTCGAAAAAAGTCACATTAACCGCTTCAATAACAAAGTTTCCAGTAATTAAAAATCATAAGAAATTCCGCTTCATGTATTCGTAAAAGGTAGTTCAGGAAAATGAATGTCTTTAGTGAAAAAAATAAGGAGAAAACAGTTTTTACTTAATTTGCTGCTTTTCTAATTTGAAACTACAGTAAGGTTGGAGAGTTATTAGCCTTTCTTTGCAGCTAAATGATTTTAATTTCCAGCTTTTGTGCTAATTATTATTATTTCTTTTTTTTTTTTATTTTAGGTTCGTCCTTTCCTTCTTTCTTTCTTTTTTTCAGAACACGAGAACTCCAAAAAAGAGTAGAAATTTGCTTTATGCTGCAGTTTTTAAACTGAAATTCTTTGCAGTGTTTTAAAGTTTGGAATGCTTCTGTGCACAATTACGTACAAAATACTTCGAAAATTTCCGGTCGAAGTAACAAATTAATTTCGAATACATGATTTGGTATTTTTCATAAGTCATAACTAGAGAAAAATCTGAAATGTGTTCTACAATCGTATTCTTAAATACATAAAAATGAGGATTCAAACTAATTAAAAAAACTGAGATTTTGTGTGGTCCGTTTTTCAATCGGACTCTTTTTGGTTTGAAAAGCACGAGGGCAATTCCATTTTGATAAAAAGCATCAATTTATGCATAAAACAGTCTGCAAATGTTCCAAATATGTTATTCCGTTTTATTAGCGTTTAAGCGCTCGAAGGTGATATTGGCAAAAGCCTACATCACCTTCTCGAGCTTAAACTTTTTTCTTAAATCGACTTTTCGAGTAAGGTCAAATTCCATAATTTACCATTTAGTCTTCGCTTTAGTTCACGAAACATACTTTAGGCGTTCACTCTGTTTGTTTGAAAAGTTTATTACGGGCCTTGTAGTCCAAGAATTAAAGATTAAATGTATCGTTCATAATTAAGTTCCATTTCAAGTACAAGACAATCGTGGATCTTAATGGTATTCAAGATCGTTTGTTCCTCCCAACTGTTGTTCGTTTCGATGGGCGTTTGGAAGAAAAGTGACCACAGAAGATGACCCACACATATTAAGCTACTCTGCTGTATAAACAAGTCTTTAATTACTACACGAGCTAGGAAGTTAAAGTTAATTTATTTATTAGCAACATTGATTTTATTAAAATAGTTGCCGGCTTTTCTTTGCAGTCCTACCATCAACGAATACAGTTATTTTTCCTACGAAGAGGACACGCAGATATACAATCTAATTTGTTTTTAACTCTTTAAGTGGTCAATTATTTTACCAGAAATGCTTCCAAACAAGGCATATTTTTTTATTACATATAGTTAAGTACCATACTTAACAGAATAAGAATATTAGGAATTTTTTAATTTTTTTCTTTCGTTTTTAATGCTTCTCCGTTTTTACGGTAGACAACATATGAGTTCCACACAGCAATGTCGAAAATATGGAAAAAAATCTTTCTGTAACCTTTTTTGGATGAAAGGCATTCCATTTAGATGGACAAGCCACACTGTCTGTTGAAAAATAATACTACTTAATAGTCTCTTTCAATAATGAAAATTTCGGGCAAACCAGAAAAGGAAGTCAGCAAATATCGATGCCCGTAAGCAGTACGGGCAAACCAGATGAGGCCAATTTCGGGCAGCACGTACGCTGTACGGGCAAACCGCTTAAAGGGTTAAAAACGCTTTTTTTTTAGTAGTGGGGGAGGAATGCTGATCCAACAAAAGACAAGCACAAGATCGTCTTTTAACTGAATGTGTAACCTTTCTTAATATTTAAAGTGTATGTAGTATTTCATGTACACTTATTTCAAATTAATATTAAACCGAATAATCCTGAAGTTTTTAGTGATGAGGATTTATATTTAATCTGAAAATTAGAAGATTAAAAGAAAAAAAAGTCAATACTTTGTCACGTTGGCTTTTGCTAGAACCACAGCTCTAATACTTTTTTACTTTGCTTTTTATTCGGTTAGTATTTTTAGACAATACATTTTTACTTACTATTATTTTTTATTTAATTTCTTAGTGCAATATCTTTCGGATTGAGTAGCTGTAAGTTACTATTTTATTTTTTAGCTTGAAGTGCTTAGCTACGGTGGTTTTGAATTATTTTAAAATGTAATTAAATTACGTACTTTT
Organism: Uloborus plumipes; assembly: GCA_038373865.1. Classification (NCBI taxonomy): domain Eukaryota; kingdom Metazoa; phylum Arthropoda; class Arachnida; order Araneae; family Uloboridae; genus Uloborus; species Uloborus plumipes. The sequence continues at coordinate 21,795 of JAXGGA010014864.1, read as the reverse complement.
TCTTCAGAGAACGGAATTTCGAAGGACAGTAGTGGTCATTATGTCAGGATTTTTGATTATTTTATTGGGATATGCTTAGAGCTTTCGTTAAATAATGTGTGTACTGTACATTTTAGTTAACGAAGCAGATTCTTTTTCCTTTCGTAGTGGGAAGAGAAATTTAAGCCAGCTCAAATGACTAATTTTTTTCAACTTATATCACTAGCGCAGCCGTACAGGTACAGATAGTAACCAATAAATTTTGCCAAAAATGCATAAACCAAATACTTGTGAATAGTAAAAACTACTTTGAATTATTCAGGAGAAGAAAATACAAAACAAGGCATAGGAAAATTAAGTATGCACTGTACATAACACAGGCCGTAACACGAAAATACATTAATGCGCTAACTCTCATTTTAATTTATACATTTAAATGGCTGTACGGATTAAGCAAAATCCGGTTTAAAAGAGTACGAACACTGTAAAAAATGAATGTTGCTTATACAGTATAATACAGCTAATTTCATTGTAATAAACTGTAAAAATTGCTAATTTTACAGTATGAAACTGTAAAATTGCTAACTTTAAAGTAAGAAACTGGAAAATTGCTAATTTTACAGTATGAAACTGGAAAATTGCTAACTTTAAAGTAAGAAACTGGAAGATTGCTAATTTTACAGTATGAAACTGTAAAATTGCTAACTTTAAAGTAAGAAACTGGAAAATTGCTAACTTTAAAGTAAGAAACTGGAAAATTGCTAATTTTATAGTATGAAACTGGAAAATTGCTAACTTTAAAGTAAGAAACTGGAAAATTGCTAATTTTACAGTATGAAACTGTAAAATTGCTAACTTTAAAGTAAGAAACTGGAAAATTGCTAACTTTAAAGTAAGAAACTGGAAAATTGCTAATTTTATAGTATGAAACTGGAAAATTGCTAACTTTAAAGTAAGAAACTGGAAAATTGCTAATTTTACAGTATGAAACTGTAAAATTGCTAACTTTAAAGTAAGAAACTGGAAAATTGCTAATTTTATAGTATGAAACTGGAAAATTGCTAACTTTAGAGTAAGAAACTGGAAAATTGCTAATTTTACAGTATGAAACTGTAAAATTGCTAACTTTAAAGTAAGAAACTGGAAAATTGCTAACTTTAAAGTAAGAAACTGGAAAATTGTTAATTTTATAGTATGAAACTGGAAAATTGCTAACTTTAAAGTAAGAAACTGGAAAATTGCTAATTTTACAGTATGAAACTGTAAAATTGCTAACTTTAAAGTAAGAAACTGGAAAATTGCTAACTTTAAAGTAAGAAACTGGAAAATTGCTAATTTTATAGTATGAAACTGGAAAATTGCTAACTTTAAAGTAAGAAACTGGAAAATTGCTAATTTTACAGTATGAAACTGTAAAATTGCTAACTTTAAAGTAAAAAACTGGAAAATTGCTAACTTTAAAGTAAGAAACTGGAAAATTGCTAATTTTATAGTATGAAACTGGAAAATTGCTAACTTTAAAGTAAGAAACTGAAAAATTGCTAATTTTACAGTATGAAACTGTAAAATTGCTAACTTTAAAGTAAGAAACTGGAAAATTGCTAACTTTAAAGTAAGAAACTGGAAAATTGCTAATTTTATAGTATGAAACTGGAAAATTGCTAATTTTAAAGTAAGAAACTGGAAAATTGCTAATTTTACAGTATGAAACTGTAAAATTGCTAACTTTAAAGTAAGAAACTGGAAAATTGCTAACTTTAAAGTAAGAAACTGGAAAATTGCTAATTTTATAGTATGAAACTGGAAAATTGCTAACTTTAAAGTAAGAAACTGGAAAATTGCCAATTTTACAGTATGAAACTAAAATTGCTAACTTTAAAGTAAGAAACTGGAAAATTGCTAATTTTATAGTATGAAACTGGAAAATTGCTAACTTTAAAGTAAGAAACTGGAATTTTATTTTTTTACTGTGCATTTTACAGTTTTAAATTGGACCCTTGGCTGCCAGTATTAAACTATAAAAACACCAGTGAATTTTTTGCAGTGAACTAATGAGGGTTCACTAATTTAACTAACTCTACGATTGCAGAAACTAACTATTTTTGAAACGCATGAAATGCTCTTCTGCAATAAAATGGCAATTTCTTGGTTAACGCATGTGGGCGATTTTTGTAATTTCTTCTTTCAGAATCACTTAGCAATAGAGCTGTAACTTAAGTATCGTAAAGGAATGCTAATAACGATTGTACTTGGTCACTCCCAACTTGTGTTGTCCAATTTAATGGGAGATTGAGATTAAAGATGCTACTAGAAATGACTCTTGATGTACGTTGTATGACCTACAGAAACTTTGGTTGTTTCTCTATGATGTTTCTTATTTGTAGGCATCATGTACGCTTATTGATTCGCTCGTTGTATTAATATTTCTTCTGTTTTCTTGTTACCTTCCCATTACAATCTACTTATAATTGTTAAAAACTGCGTATCTTTCTATCTATTATGTCCTGCTTCTTTTTCTGAAGGCCAATGAACTGAAAGTCGAACCAGGTACCGATAAATTCGTAATTTTGCAGGCTTTATTAGTTTTAATTTACGTAAGGTTTGATGAAGGGATTCTGAAGAAATTGAGAAAATTTTTCAAATTTTTGCTCAAATTGAAAGAGATTTGTTCTAAATGATTAAATATGAAATCCATTGTTATAGAACGTGATTCATATGAAAGAGTAGTAATAATGACAATTTTAAATGAAGGCTTCACGGAATCAAACACGAAACTTTTTGGCGGGCCACGTACATCGTATGTCTTAGCATTAAATTATATCAAATAATATAACATTAGAATGAGGTAAAAGTTAGGGGGGAACGTTATACATCAACATGCCACAGGAAGCTAATCTAGCTGGCCCGGCAGCATTTAAGCATACCGTACTCGATTTTGGACATGCGAAAAGATGCGCGCTGCCATTGGTCGAATTGCTGTAAATCAATCGCCTATCGCCGCCCATAGGTTCGGAAAGTACGGGAAGTGAAAGAAAAATGTCGAAACAGAGTGTAAACGTCGTGCTAGGAAGGGGGGTGGGGTAGGTATTAGCTGCCTTGTCATCATAACATAAATAAACATTTAAAATTGTTAGAATCAAGTTAGAAAGTGTTTTACTTCAAAAATAAACACAGAAATTACTTCTATGCAAATTCATTCCAAAACACGTAGTAGTGCCATCTATATGTACACTCGGAAAGCAATTTATAGAAATGCAATTTTCTTTTAAAACTTAACCCTCGTGGGTTCCTTGGGGTCATATGTGACCCCAATGCAATTTCTGTTTAATATATTTTCTTAATCAACCATTTGTTTTTAATGGCATTTTGTGGATTTTATTCTTCTAGTTTTCTATTCAAAATAATGCTATTATTGTGTTTTATTTTTCCCGAATTGCATTTTTTGCACACAAGACCCTTGGGGTCACTTCCCCAGAAGGCCAAAAAAAGAGGACGTTGCAACTTTTGTCCAAGAGAACTGGACAGAAAATGCATCGAAAAATGTCATAAGTGTTTGAAATTCACTAGCAAAAATCATGTTTTTTCAGGTCTGTAACAGATGTAAATAAATCTACAGTTATTGTAAGTTTTGCTCTAAAATTATAATTTTAATTCATAAACTAAATTTTACTTTAATTGTATCTTTTTATTTTGTGTTTTTTTAGCATTAAAAAGTGTGTGAACTTAAATAATGCATGTAACATTCAATAATTATAATGAATTAATTAAAGGAAGCATTGGGGTCGTTTATGACCCCAAGGGTCTTGAGTGTAACTGAAATGGGAGGGACCCACGAGGGTTAAAATCAATGCTCCAAATGTATTGGATTACTGTTCTCGATTGAAGGAAAAAATGAATGTTCGCGCACTTCTAAAATAGTTCTGAGAGTGCTACAAAAATACTATATTTTATATTTTTATATATTTTTGATTTTTTTTTTGGCGAGCAAGATAGTGTCTTACAAATTTATTTTTAAGTAAAAGGGGGAAAATATAAAATTTTTACTAAAGTGTTTGAGATTTAAGGTATAGATATTCTTTTATAATTACTCTTAATGCGATTTGTGTACATGTACCAGCATCTGTTTTATCAGTTCAAGAATTATTAATCATTAGACAGTTAAAAATGTTCTGATATATTTTCTTTAAACAGGAATTTCTATAAAACGTTTTTAATGATTATCCGACTAATTATTAATGAAGAAAATTTCCGGATTACTTGCCCAGATAAGGTATCTAGTGTAGGCAAGGTACATAATTTTTAAATAAAGAAATTAAATGATTTAGTCCCCTTAAAAACCATATTAATTGGGTTTCATTTAATATCTCGTCTAATTAAAAAATGAAAAAAAAGTTTAGTGTCGAGTACTTAGTGCTACCTTAAAATATGATTTTTTTCCCTCTCTTAATTTTCAGTTACATCAAACATTCATGGAGTAAAAAGAATACAAGACAAGCAGAAGAACAAATTTTGTATTTATATATCCCAAAACTATTCACAGATAGCACTAACGATTTCCCCCCCCCCCCCCCAGAATAGGAAACGAAATGGAATATTTATATCTATTAAATTCACACGCTTGAAAGTAACGTTAAACTCAGCGGACTTACAGAAATCGACAGCTATAATTTCCAAATTTTTATTACCTTGTTAAAAGCTTTACTGATGTATAACAGCCCCTCCCTTTGTATAATATATTTTACAAATGATTCAATTATATTGTCAAATATTTTAGCGCTAATAGCAAAACAAGTATAACGTTTGCATAAAAAGATTTAATGCACATTAAAGTAGCCTATAAACTCAACAGTTTTAATAACCTGAAAAAGTTTACTTATACAAAAAATAAATAAATAAATAAATAAAATAAAAAACCTATATTATCTTTATAAATAGTTACTTGTTAATCATTTTTAGAAATCACATTTCTACAAAAAACATAACAGCCTCACAATTTAATTTATAAGCTAATAAATAGAGCATTGAAAAATATTTAAAAAAGCATTTAAAATTAAAATAAGCAATTAAATAAAACCAAAATTACCAGCAAACGTTTTTTTGATAGGATGGGCACGAATTTCTCATGCTCTATTGCTATTTGTTTTCCTTTCAAATTATAGCAAAGAAGTTTGTCTGTCATGAACTTAATGTTGCTTGTTATAAAAATGCTTTATCATTTTCTACCACTAAATTATAAAATTTTTAAGTAAATAATCGTCTTTTATTTCAATGGAGAGCTGGGCGAATTCATATCGGCTGTATCTCAGAATGGCGTTGCCTTTGTTTTGGTGGCAAAAGGAGATCTATCAACAAGTCGATTCGACCAATGATAGCGCGAATCTTTTCGCATGTCCAAAATCGAGTACGGTATGCTTAAATGCGGCCCGGCAGCTATGTAGTTATTCAAAAACAGCTGATCAGTGCAAGCCATCCCGTTAAACCTTCGTCAGGGTAGATTCCATCCTTTCCAAACAAATCCATCCTTTCTTTTATTTATTTTATATTATTTGTTTTTATTTATTTATTTATTTATTTTTACTCAAAAGGTGTAATTATTGTTCACTTTTTGCCTAACGTAAGAGAGTGGGTCTCAAAAATTGACACTTTCTGATGAATTTTGAAGACGTATTAAGGAAGTTATGGCATTTTCACAAAAAAAAAGGAAATTTTAGAAATAATACATATGATTTATCAAAACGACTCAATATCATGAATACTTTTAATGCAACTAGTTGCAAACCTACGTAAAATGTATTCAGGAAAGATGTTCTTTTTAATACGCTTTTATTAATTTCACATGTGGGTTTGTTTGTATGGGTGTATGTAACTCTGAATAAAAGATAAAATTCACGTTCTTTACAAATATAATAATATATTTAAGGCTACAGTGGACAAATAGAATCGATTTTTTTCAATTATTGATTTATATGTCTAAAACTTTGTGTGCTTGTATTATTGCGTATTTACGGCATCTAAAAGCATAAACAAACACAAATTAGTGCGAAAACAGTGAATACTTTTTTTCAAATTTCAAATTTAAATGTTTTTTTAACAAAATTTCAAAATGTTCCAGGCGTCACAATTTTTTTTCAAACTTCGAATTTCCACTTAATTTCCAATCGTTAGGCATGATGACACAAAACAATGCATTATATGCAATGTTTTATGAGATAGTTTATAAAAGATGGCTGAAAACAAAAAATTTCAGTTAAAAAATCATATAAATTTTCATTTTCAGCCATCTTTTATAAACTAGCACATAAAACATTGCAAGTAATGCATTGTTTTATGCAATCATGCTTAATGATTGGAAATTAAGTGGAAATTCAAAGTTTGAAAAAAAATTGCGACGCCTGGAACATTTTGAAATTTTGTTAAAAAAATATTTAAATTTGAAATTTGAAAAAAAGTATTCACTGTTTTTGCACTAATTTGTGTTTTTTATGCTTTTAGATGTAGTAAATATACAATAATACAAGCACACAAAGTTTTAGACATATAAATCAATAATTGAAAAAATTAAATTTTATTTGTCCACTGTAGCCTTAATACAAAAATTAATACTAAAGGCTGAACTATATTACATGCTGATGTAATATAGTTTAGCTTTTTTATTTAGCCTTTTATGAGTATTTCAGTTTTTCTTTGCAAATATGAAAGTAATATATTTAATACTATTGATGCTAAAGGATAACCTATATTTCGTAACACTTTGATTTCTTTCTAATTTTCAAAACTATTGAGTATCCGCTGTTTACATGCACTTATCATTAACATATACGTAATAGAGTTTAACCTCCAGTATTAATAGTATTAGTATATTACTCTTATATTTGTAAGGAAAAAAACTCTCTAAAGGCGTATTTTCTAGCTTTTTTAAACTATGATCAAATTATTGTGTTATCTTGAAACAGTAGAATATGGGGTTCAATTTCTCCTTGTTTATTTGTTTATTGATTTTTTTTCTCATTCAAGCTCTACCACTATCGTGTCTTTTAGTAATAAAAAGACCATTTTTTAAAAAGAGTTTGGGGAGGGGAGAAGAAAAAAGTTGTTTAGACCTCAGTTTGCAGAGAATATTTCTGTTTAATGTGCAGAGAGGACGGGTCTTCAAAATTAAATTAATTATCATCACAAGCTGTCACTGCGTTGGAAGTTAAAAATACCACATGTGCATGATTCATTATGAGAAATTTTATTTTCTAGTAACGTAAAGACTCATATTTTTACATAAAACCTCCGTTCAGAACCTTTCTAAATATACAAACTGACTTTTGAAGAAAAAACAAACACTATGTAAAAAAAAACTATCGAACTTTATAAGTTACTTCACTTGTCTTCCCTCTAACGGAAACTTAATTTAAGTCCCCAAAAGAGACAACAAAATTCCTCCCGCAGTCTTGTACTTCCATTTTGGCAACAAAAGAAATTTCAAAATACCGTACACGAACTAATAGCAGCGAAAGTCCATCACGAAATTCTTAAGGAACCCAACTTCAACCGAGGTCTTTTATGTAAGCAAGATCAACAGCTGCCTCTGTAAATGACAGATTTCATTGAGTCTCTATCTTGCGACCAGAAGTCTGACAAACTTGCATGTTTGGAGGGTTGCTTTTGTTAAAAGAACTTGACACTTTTTACCCCGGGGCATTTTAAAAGATAGAAAAATGACGTTGCGTTGCAAAACATTTTTGAAAGTGTCCCGGGAGTTTAGTCTCATAGTTTTAGTTTTAAGTTTTTTGCGGGAAACTTTGAGCTAAGAGAAAGCATGATTTAAGGAATGAAAAATGACTTTAAAAAGAAAAATATGAAGAAGAATGACAAGTGTATGAATATTTAACCGCAATTTCCCTGTCGAAAATTCATTGTTTCTTGCATTACACTTCTTAGGAAACTTCATTATAAATATAGCTATTGCTTCCAGTAAATGAAATGCAAGTCTTCATTTTTGATAAAAATGACCGTTAATTTCTTATTTGCAATAAAATATAATATTTTTCTCCGCCAACATCGGGAAAGAAGAACCAATAACATCGCTTCATTAAAAAAAAATCCGACCATTCTAATTCTTGTCATTGCTATCGTTGTTGTCGCTGCCATTACATGAAAGCAATAACAGACCATAAATAAATTAAATAGCACAAATATATACAGGCTTTGCAGACGACAATAAATAGATAAATATTAAGGGCTGAATTCAAGTAAAACACCATTGCAATCGCTTTGAGGGGATCGCAATTGCAATCGCTACTGGAAGTCGAATTACGATAGAATAGCATCTCGTAGCGATTGTAAAGCCCTGGTTTCCTAGGAGTGAAATCGTCGATCGCTGACGAGGCCACGATCGCCGCCTTCTTCTGCGCATGCGCCTGAGTCGCAGATTGACGTCGCTTCACGCCACGCTCCAATCAAACTGGTTCTGATTCCAGCGTGCGTCGCGCCCGGCGTCGGCGACGATTCTAGGAAACCAAGACTTAACGTTTCACTTGAATCCAAATTTGGGAATTTGCGATTGCATTGGTGAGTTGCGATCGTCCGTGTTTCACTTGAATTCCGGCCTAAACGAAAAATGCAGCAGACGGTAAATTTACTATAGCAGAATCACACATCATCATAGAAAAACTGGAGCATTTGGCATGTTACAGTATACACATTTCAATATCTGTATGAAATTACTTATTGACAACTAGGAGGACTTTTATGGTTCAGAATCAAGCTCTTTTTTTTGGAGGGGAGGGGGTTGAGAAGAAATGAACCAGCACGTTTAGAGGATGGCTGTCATACCATTGCGTAAAGTAAAATTTTCTTGTTTGTTTTTCAGAGGGAATTGCTTAGCAGGGTATCATAATCCCCATTTCATTCTGAACAATAATTTTACTTCAGTTTTGTATTATTTTAAGTAACATTTTGTATTGAGAAAAGACAATGCATAATCAGTAAATATAATCCATGTTTCCTTTATATTCATTAAAAAAGAATATTTCTTAATTGTTATTCAAAAAAGCTACATTTTTTACGTACGTTTTTTACGATTTTATTTGCTTTTCCTGGAGCGGGGATTTAGAACTTTTTTTGGCGATTGATTCATCTTTCGTACTGCGCTAAAGTTCGACTTTAATATAATCGGGACTTTTATAGACATGCGTTACTTGACATAAATGTAATTCTCAAGGTATACCGGGCAGAGCCGGGTCATGCAGCTACTATTAAATAAAAATCAGTCATCACAGAGAATGTGGGGAAAAGAGCAATTTTATTTATTTTTTAAATTTTTACTCATTAGAGTATTCGTCTAAAACGTCAAACACTCTGAATTTTTAGACTAAAACTGTAAACATATCTTCCTTCCCCGCCATCTTTATTCAATCTTAGATATTTCATTTGTAGAATTATTCACCAGTATGCTCTTCACTGTTTTCTGAATTTCACTTCTTTGAATTCATATATATATATATATATTATATATACATATAACATACAAATTATTAAAAGTGTTTAAAATTGGGATAATAAATCCCAAAAAATACAAGAGTGTTCTAATATGTCAAGGCAAAGCCGCTAGGAACAATAGTAGTACAAGCATTGGGGGGGGGGGGGCATCTTGGGGAAGGTTAACATGTTATTGGGACCTTCCCTCATGTCAGATAGAAAGGGCCTTGCGAACCGGGGATCTGGTCTCCCCCCTGATGACGTGCCAGTCCTTGGTTTGCCTTTTCATTTTTACCTTTTGTATTTTTGATTATATATATATATATATATATATATATATATATATATATATATATATATATATACACTGCGAAGAATGAACTGTTGCTTTTACAGTATAAAACTGGCCGCCGAAGTTCCAATTTAAAACTAAAATGCACAGTAATAAACTGTAAAACTACCATTTGTATAATTTCTTACTGTAAAGTTAGAAATTTTGCAGTTTATATCCGGAAAATTTTACTGTATTATACTGTAAAATCAACAGTATAATACTGGCAGCAGAGGTTCCAGTATAAAACTGTAAAATGCACGGTAATAAACTGTAAAATTGGCAATTTTACAGTGTATTACTGTAAACTAACAAGTACTGTAAGTTTACTAGTTTGGTACTGTAAAATTAGCAATTTTACAATTTATTACTGTAAAATTAGAAACTTTTACAATTTATTACGATAAAATTAGCTGCATTATACTGTAAAAATAACATTCCTTTTTCACAGTATTTTTTAAAGGAGTATTTTAAGCCTAACTATATTTCTATGGCGTCATTATTTTACAATTGCTTCGATCAAAAGCAACGCCATCAGTAGCAAACAGATAATTCCGTAATATTTTGCGACAGAAAATGACTTTGAATCAAACTTAGAGAACGTTACCCTTCGATGAACCCTCAGAACAGCACGCCGCACTCCGCTGATCCGCCGGTCAAAAAATATGTCAGATTTATCCCGATTCAAAAAGGCGAAGGAGGGGGGGGGGAGATGAATCACAGAACTCGAAAAAGGAACCGGCAAAAAAAAAAACGATTCTTTTTCCACTTCCGCGAATTCGCAGACACGTTGCCAGCTCTCTCGCCTGTCCAATTCGACATCCTTCTTTTCCGAACGAACTTCAGAACGAATTTGCCACTCAGGTGGCCCGGACATTCCTGGGTCAGCAGGCATCAGGGTTTGTCTAACTCAAAAATATGTCCGATTCATCTTCGGATTAGACTGACCTCCCAAGTTAATGACAAGCGGCTATTAGATCACTTTTTCGTATTCAATGGCTTTCTGAGTTTCATTCTCATAATATACCCGTTGAATGTTTACTTCTTGTCTATACTTGAGTGGAAAGATTAAATTAAAAATCATTTGAACAACTGATCTGTCTTTCCCTTTGATATGTGTCACGATTCCCCAGGGCTCTTTTTCAATATCTACTATGCAAGCATATATATATACTAGCGGTACCCGCACGGCTTTGCCCGTGGTATAAAATTAAAAGTTCATTTGTAAAATAATTGATATAGCAGAAAAAATGCTCTATTTTAGTTTTATTCAACTATAATTCCTTCAAAGTGATATAAAGATCTGATATGGACCCCACACTACTTAATTTTACGTGTAAATTTCTTAGTAGATGCCTTAAGTGCTAAAATAGTGCTTGGAGTGAGCAAGATAACAATTCAAACATTTGTATCCCTAGTTTGCTACGAAACAATGCAAAAAAATGTTTTACAATGATTTATCTCCTAAATATCATCGATTTTAACATCATTCAGTGGATTTTTCGCAAAATATCGCCAACAGCGCCAAATTGAACCTAAATCAAAAAAAAAAATTTTTTTTCGCCAATTGGCGTCAAATACTTGGCGATCAAAAGCTTGGCGATATATCGCCAAGTGGTCGCGCCAATTCATATCACTTTTGTTAACCAATTCATATCACCTTGCATTGAAAACACTGATTTACCCGACAAATGGGGTAAAACACCCCCTTGGAACATTCGAATGCAACCCCAAGGGAGATGGACAAAAATAAGCCAAAAGAGAAAATAAGAACAATTTTGTTGATAACAGGAACCAACAGAAATCTTACCAAAGTTTAAGAGAAGAAGAAAGTTTTCTTTCCTAGCTTAAAAAACAAAACAATACATTTTCCGAAATGAAACACTTTAAAAAAACGATGCAATATCGCAATTGATACGATATTTCGTTAATCTGTGCTTTAGGTACCCTTTTCTCGCTAAATGAACGATAGGCGCGCCAAGCGTGGTAACCCTAGCTATTTGGCGTAGTTGACGCGCCAAGCATCTTCACCGCTTCACCGGGAAAAAGACAGGGTTGCCAGAGAATTGGAACAAAAAAAAAACTACGCCTCCTCTAAAAAAAATATTACAAAATACTACTGTTTCCAAACGTTGCCAAAATCAATGTTGCTGAAATGCGAAATCTATGAAAATGAAAAAAAAAAAAATCCGCCAAATCTTTTAATTAAGTCATTAGTGTATTGGAAACAGGGTTGCCAGAAACATACTACGCTCCTTATTTGGGCCGAAAAAATACTGCCGTAGAATCAAAAATACTACGTCTAGCCGTAGCCTACGAAGATAGACGCTGGCAACCTTGGAAAAAGAAAGAAACAAAAATAAGTATGAACACGTAACCATAGTAACAACATGAAAAATTGATTTCCGTTGATAAAATAATTCATTTTATCTCTCTTTTCAAACAAATTTTATTCTAAAGTTCAACCATTTTAGAATCGTTTGGCTTGCTTTACTGAAGGTAAGCCTTGAATTTCGGGATTCTAAAAACAATTGTTACAGCTCTCCTGATGATCGTAGAAACTTCGAAAAAACTTCATTTTGTGCAGAAAATTCCAAGCTTTCGAATGACATAAGACTTGAAAATGTGTGTGAAATATTTCTTCCCTATTTTATCGAATTTCCGCTAAGAATTCGAATAGAAAAAGAACGAAATGGAATTTTCGAAAAATCGCTTCGAGGTGCAAAACTACATGCTACAAACTAATTTTGTGCCAAGTGGCATGAAAATCGACCGAACGGTTTTGGCGCTACGCGCGTAACAGACAGACAGACAGAAAGGAAAGAAGGACAGACAGAACCACCTTCAGCTCTATATTAGTACGAGTCAAAGAAAGTGCGACACCGAATGACCCTATTTATCTAAAATGTTAAACATTTAATTTATTTTCTTTAAAAAATAAGCATTTTTCTTCACTTTCCTCTTTAATCTTTCACCTTTCTTGCTCTCGGAAGGCATTTTTTCCGCATGAACTAGAGTTCGGAGAGGGACAATTATCTATTATGGATCGTTTTAAAGGGCACGGTTTATAATTGAATCGATTATTTCGAAAAGGGAATAACTCAGAGAGATGTTACTTTTTCAAAATAAATGATATTTTCAGACTTTTTTATCTCAATGATAGAACTGCAGAGATGTTCCATTTTCACAAGAATAACGTGTTTATACGTTAATAACAGAATGCCATTAAAAAATTGATTTTGAAAAAAAAAAACGAGCTGTTACCTTTTCGAAATAATCGATTCAATTAGGTATGCTACAATTTTTGTTTTCGCTTTATCATTGTAGTTATGTTACAGGAATTGCCAAACCGTACTAATATGTCCCTTTTCTATAGAGACATTCTTGTTCATTCTCTCATTAGAACTTACGTTACGTTTTTATTCTTTTACTAGCGGTACCCGCACGGCTTTGCCCGTGGTATAAAATTAAAAGTTCATTTGTAAAAAAATGATATAGCAGAAAAAAATACTCTATTTTAGTTATAATTCAACTATAATTCCTTCAAAGTATGATATAAAAATTTGGTATGGACCCTACACTACTTCCTTTTACGTGTAAATTTCTTAGTAGATGCCTTAAGTGCTAAAATAGTGCTTGAAGTGAGTAAGATAACAATTCAAACATTTGCATCCCTAGTTTGCCACGAAACAATGCAAAAAAATGTTTTACAATGATTAATCTCCTAAATATCGCCGATTTTAACATCATTCAGTAGATTTTTCGCAAAATATCGCCAATAGCGCCAAATTGAACCCAAAAAAAATTTTTTTTTCGCTAAATTTATTGCCAACTTGGCGATATGTCGCCAAATTGGCGTCAAACACTTGGTGACCAAAAGCTTGGCGAGATATCGCCAAGTGGTCGCGCCAATTCATATCACTTTGGTCTGCATTGAAAGCCCTGATTACCCCATAAAAGGGGTAAATCACCCCCTTGGGGACATTCGAATGCAACCCCAAAGATAGGTGCACAAAAATAAGCCAAAAGAAAAAATAAGAAAAATTTTGTTGCTCACAGAAACCAACAGAAATCTTACCAAAGTTTAAAAGAAGAAGAAAGTTTTCTTTCCTAACTTCAAAAACAAAATAATACATTTTCCGAAATGACATACTTTAGAAAGAACGTTGCAATATCGCAATAAGATAGAAGTAAATATACTGAAATAGAATTGAATGCCAAATTGTAAAAAAGTCGCCAAAAAAATAATTTTTAATATTGTCTTTCATTATTTATTAAATGCAATTATTGCTGCAAATTACAGTCCAACAATAAATAATCACATTGCAAAAGTATATTTGGAGCAATTTTTTCTTTTAAACTCAACTGATCCTAAAAATTTTAAGTATTAGTCATAGAAATTTCGTGCATTATTCTTCACAATGATAATAAAAACAATAAACATCGACAAAGATCAACCAGCAAACGATAAATTAAAAGCTAAATTCGTTCACTCAAGCCATTTGCTGCAATTTATATTGAAATAAATTAATAATGAAGTAAAATATGTTTTGCAGACGATAAATTTAGAATGGTATCCTGTATTTTAAGGAAAGGACTCGATTTCTCATTTGATTGACAGGTGCCATCTTATCACGGTTTTTAATATTTCATTTGACTAATTTTAATAAGGCTTGGAGTTTGGATTGTTACAAAAACAAATACATTTTTAAAATTATTAAGGGAAAAAGAACGAAATAAAAACGTAACCATGGTAACAACATGAAAAGTTGATTTCCGTTGATAAAATAATTCATTTCATCTCTATTTTCAAACAAATTTTATTCGCGAGCAAAGCCATTTTAGAATCGTTTGGCTTGCTTTACTGAAGGTAAGCCTTGAATTTCGGGATTCTAAAAACAATTGTTACAGCTCTCCTGATGATCGTAGAAACTTCGAAAAAACGTCATTTTGTGCAGAAAATTTCAAGCTTTCGAATGACATAAGACTTGAAAATGTGTATGGAATATTTCTTCCCTATTTTATCGAATTTCCTCTAAGAATTCGAATAGAAAAAGAACGAAATGGAATGTTCGAAAAATCGCTTCGAAGTGCAAAACTACATGCTACAAACTACTTTTGTGCCAAATGGCATGAAAATCGACCGAACGGTTTTGGCGCTACGCGCGTAACAGACAGACAGACAGAAAGAAAGAAAGAAAGAAAGAAGGACAGACAGAACCACCTTCAGCTTTATTATTAGTACAGAAGATAGAGAAGAGATAGAGATAGAGAAGAAGGGCCGATTCTCTGTAAACTCGTCATTTTTCACACGAAATCTGTCCGGGCACGGTTTTTTGAAATGTTCGTAGAATTATAATACTATTGCTCAGAAAATAAATCTATTACTTTGGTTTGAAAGAGGGCCAATTGAAGTTTGTGTTTTTCTGATAAATCGTGATAGGGGGTAAGTCCCCCGCCTAGTATAACTAGGCAGGGGACTGTGCCAGGTGACTGTGTTTTTGCTCTTTGTTGCGTAATATCTGCAAAACTATTGGAACATAATTAGTTACGAGACTACCTATAAATTTATGCACAAATCGTGGACATAATAACTAATATGTTTTATAATTAAATTAATTGACATTAATAAAATCACATCCCAGAGGACTGTTTTCGCAACGACCCTGATGCATACTTTCATCACAAATGTGGCTCTCAAACTAAGCAAAGTAGCGTTTCAACACCGTTCTCGGCGATTTCGGCAAATTCACACTGATTACTTTAAACTTCATGCCAAAAAGAATTTGCAAAAGTTATAGATTTTTCGTATTACAGCTTTGAATTTGTTGCAGGGGACTGTTTGAAAAAACTCCAGACAGAATTTACATGACAATTTTAAGTTTTAGAAATGCGTAATTATACCTTATTTCATAAGAAAAACATAGCTTCATTATTATATTTTTAGATATTAATTACCAAATTTATGTAGTGTTAATAGGTTTTTTGAAATACTACCTTTAACAGTTAGACTATGGGATTGGGACAGCCAGGGGACTGTGTTTTTGGCGCTTAGATAATTTCTAGAAAAAAAAATTAAATTGTTATCACTCCAAATACACTGGCGGAAAAAAAAATCCCAACACCAAGAAAAAATTACTGTAAAGTAATGAAATTTGGGTAATGCAATTGTCTAGTTGACATGTTTAATTGATTAAATGTACAAGATCACTGGCTAATTTAAGCTCAAGAAAATACTGTGCAAATGTGAAATTATGATAATTTAATAGAGGGTGTAATCTCCAGAATTTTGAAGGCAAGCCTGAAAGCGTGCATGCATTATGTCATACAGGTGCCGAATATCACTTTGTGGTATGGAGTGCCATGCTTGTTGCACTTGTTGTGTCAATATTAGGACCGTCATTGCTGACTGTGGACGATGCTCGAGGTGCCGTCAAATGATATCCCATGCGTTATCAATTGGAGACAGACCTGGTGATTTTGCAGGTCATGATAACATGTCAGTACTCTGTAGAGCACATTGCGTTACAGCAGCGATGTGAGGGCGAGCGTTATCCTGTTGGAAAACTCCCCCTTGAATGCTACTCATGAAGGTCTGTACTACTGGTTAAATTACCAGACTGACAACAAATTTTCAGTCAGTGAGTTTGGGATAACCACAAGAGTGCTCCTGCTGTTGTTGGAAATTGCTCCAGAGACCATGACTCCAGGTGTGGGTCCCGTGTGTTTAGGTCGTAGACCGCTTGGATGCAGGCGGTCACCTGGCCTCCTTCTGACCAATATACAGCCACCACTGGCTCTAAGGCAGAATCTGTTTTCATCAAAAATTACAACAGATCTCCACTCCGACCTCCAGTGAGCTCTGTCTTGGCACCACTACCGTCGGAAACAGCAATGGTTTGCAGACAATAGAATACTGGCTACAGGCTACCTGACTCGGAGCTGTCCTTGAAGTAAACAGTTTCTTACCGTTCCTTGGGTCACGACGGTACCAACTGCAGTTAGAATATCAGTCGCAGATGCAGTAGGATGCGCCACAGCCGTACGCAAGATTCGGCGATCTTCCTTCTCAGTCGTGCCATGTGGCAGCTCGGAACTCGATCTTCTTGCGGTAGTACCATCCCTTGACCATAGCTTCCAATAATCATGCATGGTGGAAACATTCCACCCCAAGTCTTTCTGCAATATCGCGAAATGAAAATCCACCTTCTCGTAGCCAAATTGTACGACCTCGTTTAAACTCGGTGAGCTGTTGATAATGGCTTCTTCGTCTTCTTAAAGGCAATTCTGACTAACATGAACGCAATTCGTCAAATTTCACAGAAAAATAATACTCACGTGCTTCACAACAAGCTTTTAAAACAAGCCTTATTTGCATGTTCTGAGTGACGCCAGCTGCGCCACACTTATGCGCGGAGCGCGAAATTTCAATCGATGTCATCTTTCAGTAGTATAAACACGCATACCAAATTTCGTTTATCTAGCTCAAGTCTTTCTTGGTGTTGGGATTTTTATTTCCGCCAGTGTACAATTGGGCCACAAAGTATTAATGCTTTACTTGTATTAAGAGTGATAATTACTTTTTTGCACTTTATTATTTTTAAAATAATCGGTCCAGACAGCCAATTACCAGTTTACAAAGAATCGCCCTTAAATAGACTTGTTCACTTATACGTCTCTCTCACTTATGCGCCTTTTTCTGTTGGTCCCTTGGGCCGGCGCAAAAGTGAGAGTTCACTGTAGCATAAGTTCCATTATTTTTCAAAGTACCAACAGCAATTTTTTAATGTCAGATATGTAAAGAAATGTGGCGCAAAGTGAAATGGCAAAATATTTTCTCAATTTGAAGCGCCACTATATTAACTAAGTTCATAACTATTTTGTTGATTTCATTAAAAAAAATAGCTCTAAAGATCAACGAAAGCAACAATAGAAGTCATTTTTACCGTTCGAAACACATATTGTAACATTCGTAGTTTTTAAAAAGTATTTATTATTCGTATAGAAAGATACAATACTTGTAATTATAATTTGCCACTCAAATGGATCAGACATTCGATGTGTCAACAGGTATCATGGTTTTTCTAAGTCAAAAATGTATCCGATTAATCTTCGGACCTCCCAAGTTAAAGACAAGCGGCTATTAGTGCCTATCAGACCACTTTTTCGTACTTAATGGCTTTCTGTAGTTTCATTCTTATAACCACGACCGTTGATTGTTTACTACCTGCCTATAACTGGAAATGTGGAGAGATTAAATTAAAAATCATTGGAACAATTAATCTGTCTTTCCTTTGATGTGTGTCAAAATTCACCAGGGCATGTTCCGTATCTATCTATTATCATAAGCATATAGCTCGAAGTTCCGTCATTTTCCAGCGTACTATATTTTTTTTTTCATTGTCAGACATACAAGGTAGTGAGAAATAAAGAGACATGTAAGTGGACTTTTTTAACCCATTTATGCCTGACATTTTTTTCCCCAAAGATATTTTGTATACTGGTTACAAACAGTGTTTAATGGACAGCAAAATAATAATAAAAATATTATGCAAAAAATAATTTTTTTATTAAGGAAAGAAAAATCGTCCCTTAAAAGTCACGACAGACCCCAGAGGATACATACTTTTTTCCTACATTTTTTTTCTGTCTACGATATTACATTTAAAAAGACATTTTCTAAGAAGAAGTAAAAGCAGCAATCAACATAAACTGGGAAGCAGGGAATAACTTTGAAAACTCAGCTTTTTTTTCTTGAGATTGTGAATGATGTAATTTTTGATAAAGATCCTATTAAAACTGCTACAGAACACACTTTACCATGGTTATGTGATGCAATCTGTTTTTAACGAATTGAAACAATACCAAGGTACTCATTGAACACTATTATTTGGTTGAAATGTTCATTTTGGGGAAATTCAGACCCTTTTTTGGACCGTCCCTAAAAAGGGACGCTAGGCATTAATGGGTTAAGTTCTGAGTAAAACGCACTCAATCTTCAAATACAGAATAGGCTTTGGGCTACTCTCACCATCTCTTGCCCTCAATATAGATTAGAGGTTACCATGTGTGCTATGTCCCTACTTTCTATTTATTTTCTTTCCTTTTTTTTTTTTTTTGCCACTTAATTACTTTCTTCCTAGGTGCTTCATATCGTTATTGGTTTAAACTGAAAGTTACTTTTTTTTAAAAATTAGAACGAATGTATGAAACAAATGTTATGAGGACGAACAGACCTGCAGACACATTTCCTCATAACTGTATTTTACAACTATTTTTTCCTAACAATTCAAATCCATAAATCTTTCTTAATCTATAAAAAATATTTAAGAATTAAATCACATTTTTAAATTTGCTTTTAACTTTTTTGATATTTTTACGCTGAATAAAGTTTGCATATATTTTTTTTTCTTTTATAAATCTGTACAGCAGATAGTTCAGTCAATCTGTGCAAAAAAAAAGAGCTAAAATCGCAAATCACGATATAGTTCTGAATTTTTAATATGTTGTTTGAGTCCCTTAGGGTAGTGTAAATCTTAGTTTGCACCTTTCAAAAACCTGTGTTCGCTGCGAAACTCGCAAAAAACTGCGAAATTTTCGGACATTTTTCAGTTTTTCCTTTATAACTCCTAAACTATGCTACATTTGATGATACATGTACCAATTTTAAAGAACACTAAATGTACAACAATTTAAGCTCAAGTCAGGCTCTGTAGGATCAATAGTTTAGGAGATATCGTACTTCGAAAAATGGAGTTTTTTTGCGAAAAGTGAAGAAAATATGCTTTGATCATATTTTGGACCAAATATCAACATAAATTCCTACTCTACAATACAAAAATGGACATGCAATTACAGTACATTTAATCAGCTTTCATTCAAGACGAAACAGTAGTCTGTAGGTTCAATACTTCATTTACAGTAACGAAAACTAAATATTTGAAATTTTAAGAAATGAGCAAAATCGTTTCCGACTAAGAATAGGAGGGCATTGGACACTAAAAAAATGCATAGAACGGTTTTTAAAGGGTAACACTAAATTAAAATGTTATTTTAAAAATTAAAAAAAAATTACAGGTTATTTTCACTCATTTTTTCGCCATTTTTATGATGGTTCTTGTTGGCTGTGGTCTTATCCTTACTTTTTTCAGATTTTGCCCTATCACTTCGGAACTATGCAACTTTTGATGATACGTGTACATACCCATTTTGAAAAAAACTAAATTTTTAACTATTTAAGCTCAACTCTGGTTCTGTAGAACGAATAGTTTAGGAAATATTGTACTTCAACAATTTGTCCTTTTTTGCGAAAAATGAAAACAATATGCTTCGATCATATTTTGAACCAAATATCGACATAAATTCTTATTCTACAAGACAAAAGATAGGCATTTAATTACATTACATCTAATCAGCTTTCATTTAAGCCTAAAGAGAAGTCTGTAGGTTCAATATGTCATTTACAATGGTGAAAAAGCAAATATTCGGAATTGAAATTTTTTTTAAAAAATGAGAAAAATTGTTTTCTAATAAGAATAGGAGAGCACTGGACAACAGAAAAATGCATAGAGTTGTACAAAAAAGGTAACACTGTATCTAAATATTATTCTCATTAGTTAAAAAAACCTTGCAGGTTAATTCAGCTCAATGTTTTCCTTTTTTTTTCTTTTGTGGGTCTTTATGAGCTGTGGTCTTATTGCGAAGTTGTAGAAAAGGAAGGTTGTCCTTGTTCTGTCTCAAGATGTTCATTTAAGTTCGGACAGTGTTGTTGCAACTTCCTTGTCATTCCAGTTCTCGACGATGAAGAAAATACACAAACATCTTGAAGACAGAACAAAGGCCACCTTCTTTTCCTGCAGCTTCGCCATAAGACCACAGCTAATAAAGACCCACAAAAGAAAATAAAAAAAACCGTGATCTAAATTAACCTGTAAAGTTTTTTTAATTATGAAAATATTTTAATGCAGTGTTAAACTTTTTATACAACTCTATGCATTTTTCTGTTGTCCAGTGCTCTCCTATTCTTAATTAGAAAACTATTTTTCTCATTTTTCAAAAAAAAAAATTCAATTTCCGACTACTTGTTTTTTCACAATTTTTAATGAAATATTGAACCTACAGACTTCTCTTTAGGCTTAAATAAAAGCTTATTAGATGTA
Source organism: Uloborus plumipes (assembly GCA_038373865.1). Taxonomy (NCBI): domain Eukaryota; kingdom Metazoa; phylum Arthropoda; class Arachnida; order Araneae; family Uloboridae; genus Uloborus; species Uloborus plumipes. The sequence goes on along the minus strand of JAXGGA010014864.1, from coordinate 858 downwards.
CTGTAATTAAATGTCTAATTTTAGTCTTGTAGAATGAGAATTTATGTCGATATTTGGTTCAAAATATAATCGAAGAATTTTTTTTTCATTTTTCGCAAAAAATGACAAATTGTTAAAGTACGATATCTCCTAAACTATTTGTCCTACAGAGCGCCACTTGAGCACTTCACTTGAGCCTAAATTGCTTCAAATTTAGTGTTCTTCAAAATGGGTATGTACACGTATCATCAAAAGTTGCATAGTTCAGGAGTGATAGGGCAAAATCTGGAAAAGTCAGGATGAGACCACAGCCAACAAGAACCATCATAAAAATAGCGAAAAAATGAGTGAAAATAACCTGCAAAGCTTTTTTAAAATTTTTAGGATAATATTTTAATATATTGTTACCCTTTTCATACCATCCTGTGCATTTTTTATTGTCCACTGCCCTGCTATTCTTATTAGGAAACGATTTTGCTCATTTCTCAAAATTTTAAATATTTATTTTTCGCTATTGTAAATGAAATACAGTCGACGCTCGTTATAACGACCACACGTTATAAAGACCATCCTAATATAACGACCGATGAGAAAACCCCCAACTGTATTCCAATATAATCTATGTTCTACCTCTTATAGCGACCACTCATTAGAAAGACCGTTTTCTGTAGGACGGAAATGGTCGTTATATCGAGCGTCGACTGTATTAAACCTACAGACTACTGTTTGGGCTTGAATAAAAGCTGATTAAATGTACTTTAATTGCATGTCCATTTTTTTGTCTTGTAGAATAGAAATTTATGTCGATATTTGGTCCAAAATATGATCAAAGCATATTTCCTTCACTTTTCGCAAAAAAACTCCATTTTTCGAAGTTCG